>JXCR01130032.1:74164-94232 GCA_002079205.1 Phalaenopsis hybrid cultivar
TATATATATATATATATATATATATATATGGTTTTGATAATAATGTTGATAATGATATACATGTAAGACATATTAGATTATTTATTTTTATTACTTTATAATTTTTTTTGTTATCTTGATTTAATTAAATTTGAATTATCTCATCCTAATTAACTTATAGCCAAATCCTGAAGGATTAAGAAAAAACTAGAAAACCAAACTTCAAACTTGAATCAATTCCTTGCATATTTAGAGCATTTTAAAGTAAATTGGCAGTGATCAAGTGGAACAACGACATGCCACTCAATATATCAACTCAGTTTAAATGTTCGATTGATCAAGTTGGCTAACAAATTCGATAGATAAGCTCAGCTCTTTTTTGTGGCCATTAAGTTCAGGTAGTTGTTTTGGAATACCAATTCAAGTAGTTAGTTCAATGGCCCAGATTAGTGAATCAATCTTCCTCGCTCACACCATTGTTTTATTTTACTTTGAGCAATGTATTTTATTAAATTTTTATGTAGTGATGTATCTAGCATGTCAAGCCAACTCAGATCCACAATAAAGGGAGGCCACCTTATGGTACGAGGATCCAAAAGCTTTATGTAAAAACCATACATGAGAAAATTCTCTATGGTTGTCCTACCAAGAGCTTATTTTGAAGTGTGATGAAAGAAGATCACAACTTCTAATTCCTCATGCACCAATTGTAACTCCATTGAGAGTCATCATCACTAAGCTTATTGAGGCCTTTAAAATAACGAATGCTGCTAGAGCCATGTACCAATGATGTTTGGTGATTACCTATGTGATGCTACGAAGTATTATATGTATCACAGAGATAAAGACTATATTACTAAGGAATGTTGTTATCTGTAGAGTCAGGTTGAAGAGTTAATTAAAGATGACAAGCTTAAGGAGGTTATTCTGCTAGAGGCAAATATAAGAAGACAAACGAAGGCATATGTAGAAGCATCTCACTAGTAAATTCCCAATCAAAATTGATTGGCTGAGGTGAACTTGATTAGTTTTCTCTTGGTCATTGATGGCTGGCCAACCATTCATTTACTTTGACTGATATAAGTTTTTATGCCAAAGATAATTCATATAATGAAAATATTGTGTTAATGATGTTAATCACATATATTCAAACTATTTGAGTGTTAATGACATTTGGAGCTTGATGAATATAGTTTACAAAAATATCTATGTCAAGATGAACTTGATAAAATCACAATTCGTCCCATCATCAAGGCTTAGTTTCGCTTATTTAGAGAACATAGATAAAATATTAGAGTTATTCTTTTTTTTTATCACTTGAGTAGAAAGAGACCGAAATATTACAATAATGGCCAATTTTGTTATATTTGATGGACCTACTACATACAACACCATCATTGGTCTGCCTCCATTAAAACCTTTCAAAGTGGTGGTTTTTATGTACTACATGGTTGTCAAATTTTCAGGAGGAAAACTAGTAATCAATATTAGAGGAGACTTGCTACAATCAAGGACTTGTTACTTGAAGCTTGTACCAATTTTGCAAGATAAGATCTAACAACTTAATTGACTAAAGGGGTGGCTTTGAGATTACTAAAGTTTTTGAAAAAGTTTCCATCATTTAAAGGGAATTTGGCAAAACTATTTTGTTAAGCATAACTTTTGATGTGAAATTAAAAAGTGAGTTGATTTCAATACTCCAAAGGAATAAAGTTTTTTCACATCGTCAGCTAAGGAATTGATCATTTTATATGCTTAAATTGCTTATTACAAATTCAGTATACATTTTAGAACTCAATCGATCAAGTGGAGGATGAGACTAGTTGATAAACTACTTACCAAACCATTTTTTTAGGAAGTGTAAGAACTACATTGTGTTGGTTTCATATAGAGATGATACTAAAGTATAATCGAAAATTGGGGATGTGTAGTTCTTACAAGATGTGTGTGGTCAACCAATTTTGCTTTCACTTTTTCTTGTAGTTGTTGAATTATTGTAATTTTGTTTGTTGGCACAACATTATTGGCATTAGCATCTTACACATCTTGTTATACATAACTTTGGTGTTAAGGAGTTATTGTTTGGGAAAGCCAAATTCAGATTTATGAAACTAATAGTTTATATTGACTTAGTAGATGTGTGTGGCCAACCAAGCATAGTGAAGGACAATCATATTAAGTTGGGAGTGTTTATGGAGTCATTAAAGAATGGTTATTTCCATGAGCAAGCCCCCTTCTTCTTTCCTCTCATCTTTATTTGAACTTTGAAATTATAAACTATTTTAATAGGTGTTTTATGAAATAATAAATGATAATTTATTTTATTTATTGTATTTTATAGTGTTTTTAGTATGAAACTCGAGGGAGGAGGCTCCTTAGCAAAATCTTATAAAGGGGCTACTTGGTGGCTAGTCCCTAATCTTATACAACTTTTTTTAGTACATATATTCACTGTATTTAATGATTTTTTCATTTTATTATTTTGGAATCATTATGCCATATCTCTATAGTGATTCTATAATAAATTTTTCATTTTTTTTAGCAAAACAAAAATATTCCACCCACATTAAAACTCAACCAAAAAGATTAGAAAGCAAGACCAACTCTTTTCATCATGGGGATTTGAATCCCTTAAAGCTCTTCATAAAATTTATAAGTACTTTAAATACAACCCTTTATCAAAATACATAGTTTATTCCTTGGTTCCATCATTTAACATGTTAATTAAATAAATAATCCCTGTCAATGTATTTTGTTCAAACTAGAATTTCTACCTCACCTTGTTGAATTCTATGACCTTTTCCCTACTCTAAACATCTTTTAAAATATAAAAATTTTCCTATTGAATCTAAAGAGAGTTCAAGATATATTGCACTGATTTTCTACACACTACTAATCGACTAACTATGTTTATGTAATGAAGATTTCTTATGTGAAAAAGCATCCTTTCCACTACAATGAGGTTTTGGTGAAATGAGATGAGATAAATGTTTACAAGATGTATTGTGCCAAAAAAGAGCAATTTTAATTCTACCCTGATACAGTGCATAAAAAGTCATTGGCTAATCCCAAGTTTAGTCCCTAAATCAGTGGATAGGCTAGGAGGATACCGGTTCCCACTTCAGAGCTCCCATTTCCCTTCACCTGAAGGCTAACTCTCGCTTTAGTTTTTAAACACTAAAACAGAATTGGGGATTTTAGTTTATCACCTTAAAGATTCTCCATTCTACACCCAACAAAAAATATTTTCCTATTTATTTGCACTTAATTCCATGAACGAATTTCTCCTCCATTAAATCAAATGTGATCCTCACTTTGTTGTAGAACTCACACTCCATTTCCTAGATCATATGTTTTACAACACATTTTAACAATTCAATTGGCTATATCAAAAAGTAAATTAAGTTTGAAGTTGAAAAATCATCACAGTTTATTTTATATTTTAATATTTGTGCATCCATGTTATCTCTTCATTTCACAATATCTTAGAGTAGGGAGAAAGATAGAGGAAATTATTCAGAATTCATGAGAAAGATACAATAAAATAAAATTTTCATATATAAAATAAAGTTCATACATCATTAATAAACAAACAACACTTATCTGAAATTCTTTCTCAAAGCAAATCCCTTCAGCACTCTTACAGAAAGTGTCACACTTAATATCACCACACAAACTCTAAATTATAAAAGAAAGCTCACTAATTGACTCCAATGTGGTGGTGGAGAGAAAATGGATTACGAAGAATGGCAAAAAAGGAGTGTGGTGGAACGTTGTGGAGCAAAAAAGAACTTGAACGAGTGAAGGAGTCTAGTTCCTGATGAATTTTGGCCACAAATAGATCCTATGGTCGGTTCTCCAAGAGGTGCCTCCAAAATCTCTTAAAAAATCATCCAAATATGTCGAATCTTCTAGAAATAGGGGTTGAACCGACATTGGCGTCGTCGGCGTCAGTGTCCCACAATTTAATTCACTGCTCCCTGTTTAAAGACATCGTCGGTGCTCTTCTGATGTCATCGGTGCTGAGTAAAATTCTCAGTCAGTTTTGTTGTTCTACGTCGTCGGGGCTCCCCTTGATGTGATCGGCGCTGATTATTTCTTCAAAAACATCATTTTAACACCAAATTCCTTTTTGCTTCCTTTTTGCTTTAAGTCCTAAAAATCAACAACCTGCAAGAAAAAATCAAAATACCTTCCATTTAAGTTTAATATCACCAAAAATAAGTATAAAATATGGGTCTAAAAATACATATATGTTTTGGAGTATCAAATTATAAGATCCCATAAACTAGATGAAGTCTGCCATGATAATTATCTTAAAAAATCATAATATATCTAAAGACCAAATTTTCACTTAGGAAATTTCTACAAATTTGTCGCAAAGTTTTAATGTTAAACCCGGTCCTACTTCATCTAATGTGTAAACACACATGATAATTATTCAGTTTGCTTCTAAAAATGTGAGAGATATAGTCTACTTTATTCCCAAAAAAATGGTCACATGAAAAATTAGTCAAGACCATGATCATATTCTTAGATGAGACTGAAGAGGAAGAATAAGATAATGAGATTGAAAAGGTTTATGATTGTAGCCCACCAATAAATTAGAATTGGAGGAGAAGTAATAGATTTATCATGTATATCATGTGTAATAAAAAAGGTGTAAGTTGGTTATCGATGGGAGCAATGTAATGAATGTAATCTGCACATACACTTATGTCTGTTAACTTTTTGAAAATAATTTACTTTAATATACTATAATTTTCGTTTTGAAAATGACATTTTAATTTAAAAAAATGAGACCAGATATATCTCATACATTGCATAATTTAGATAGTTAAGCATAATATCATAAGTAATACACAACCTTGATAGATGAGCGTATTACTTGTTATTAGGCTTGACTATTTGAACTAAATAATTTATGAAATCTGTTTGGTTTATGATTTTTTTGGATGACAATTCATCTATCAAATATAAAGATTAAATAGCATTTATATTACTTAAGTTACTAATTCCTTATAAGGGCAAGTCTCTATAATAAATTACATCTTAAATGACCAAAATCACATATGAAATATCTTAATAATGACCAAAGGTTTCATCTTCAAGAATTCAAAGTTGAGTTTTCATGATTGGGCATAGAAAAATTCAAGTGGAAATGGACCAAATAGGAATAATGATTTTGGAGATAAAATGAGCGAGTAGAGGGGGTGACAGATCTTGAGGCAGACCTCAATGTCTTGAACCTTCAAGAGCACTCTCTTTGGGTAGTGAAGGTGTAGGCCTCTCCACTTCTGAAGAGCCACTCGATGAATGGTGTAAGACCATCATCTCACATCTGATGAGGGGAATACTCTGCAACAATCATTCTCTAGATACTTAGATCCAAAAGAGAGCATTGTCATTTACCATCTTGAATGGTATCCTTTACCAATGCTCGTTTCAACGGATGTGCTTAAGATGTGTTAGAAGGATGAGATTCAGAAGATTTTTACTGAGGATCATGATGGTCTTTATAAGTCCCATCATTGGCCATAAGATAAAATTCAATATCAAGAGACTTGGGTCCCCTTAACTATATAGATTATGCTAAGCAGTGTCATCATTGTTAGTGTTCAGTCCAGTACCACTCTAGCCCCCAAATGCACTACATTCAACAGTAGCATCTTGGTCCTTTGAGACTTGGGTTACTGACATTATATGGTCTATCAACCTTCCATTCTCTAAAGGACATTGATTTATATTAACAACCATCAACTTTAATTCTAAGTGGGTAAAAGACATCCCTCTAAGGGAGGTCAAGGCCAAAAATGTGTTGCAATTCCTCAAAAATAATATTGTGTATCAATTCGATGTGATACATTGTATTATATTTGATAATGGTTTTTTTTTTCAAGAACATCCAAATAAATTAATTCTCACATCGACATATGATCAATTAGTGTTACTCCATGAAATACTATCTGAAAGATCTAATATTATTCAAATCCTTCAATAAGACTTTGTTAAATCTCATGAAAAAGATACTTCATGGTAATAAGGAGTGGAATGAGAAGCTCTTGGAGGCTTTATAGGCATATTGTATGATCTATCGTACCCTCACTAGTTCAACCCCTTACGCTTTGACATTTGGGTCTGAGGCAGTCCTTCCCTTAGAAGTTGAACTACCCTTGTTGAGAGATGCTCTTAGTAACCACATTGCTAGTGACGATAATATCTCAATCAGGTTGGAGGATTTTGATAGCCTTAAGGGACATAGGTTGCAAGTTCAACAAAATCTAGGGCTATACACTTGAATGGCCAAAACTCAACATGAATTGGTGAGACTGAGGACCTTCATAGTTGGAGACTTTGTAACAATTTTCTACCACTCAATTGTGAGTCATCTTTGAAGGCATGACATGTTCGAACTCACTTGGGAAGGGCCTTTCATGATCGACAAAGTCTACAAAAGAGTTGCCTACTTGGTGATTAACACAGATAGATCTCATCTAATGCCCCATATCAATGACAATAATTGAAGAGATACTATGCTTAGCTCCTTTTTTTGTGACGTACTCTATGTACTTTATAAAATTGATGTTCAAATTTTATGAACTTTGTAATCCAATTTCTAAGCAAAAAAGAAAGCACATTTTTTGGTATCTCTCAATTATAAGAAGTCATTGTGACTATTTTACACTTGCTATAAGGTCCTTCAAAGTTTACATTATTTGCATGTTAAAGAATCCTTGAATTTCTTTTAATTTGATCGCTAGCTTGCATTTCAGGTGAGGTGCAATTCTTTTTGGGCGGCCTACACCTAGTGTTGTCAATGATTGATGTAAGATAAGTCTTTTCCTTTTATTATTGCCTTCTAACAACTTACTTTATATAGGTCCTAGAGTAGATTGCCCACTCTTCATTTGTTATGTCAACATGCACGATCTCATGTGTTATATCAACATACAAGTTCTGGTTGTTTCATATGAGTGAGGCTTATATGCACATCCTGCTCATCGTGAGTGAACATAGTGCATATCCCCTCATGGATGCAGTTTAGCTTAAGGGTTGAAAATTCTTTCATAGGTAGACCATTATTATAGTCTAGCCCTCTGTTGATTCCCTCATGGGGTCGTCTATTACTTTGTTGTGGAAGGCATGACGCATGGACTACGGTACTCTACTTACATAGTCGATATGTGCTTGAGAGGGGTACTTGATTGCTTGCAGTACATTCTTAGTATAGTCCTCTCATCAAAGGATTACTTATGTCTCCATAGAATAAGAATTACTCTACATGTTCCTAAAGAATTCCCCAGCACGATTTGCTTCACTAAAGCTTGTAAAAACACACCAGAGGGATGTCGATGTGCTCATCTAGCCCCGAGACCTAAGCGTGCTTGATACCTATTCAATAGGAATTACCTCAATGAGCCTTAACAAAACCTTGATGGGAATCAGCTAGATAAACCCCCAATGAGGATATTTTATATAGGTTAGTCCACTTTATTGGTATGGCCCATTTATTTGATATGATAGATGTGCACACTTTCTCACATCATCATTAAGCATGTTGTATCAGTTATAGCAAATTTGCACTAATAATTGATACATGCCTAATCAATACTCTTGATACCTGATGAAGCTAACATATATTCCTCAGCAAGAACCATTTTACTTGTTCTTGAGGAATCCCTGACAAGGGAGCACCTCGCCACATCTACAAAGGACATGTTTCTGGTAGACCGTTATTATAGTCTAGCCCTTATAGTATAAGATGGACCACTTTGTTGTTATGATCCTTACCACCTGTACTTGGCCTATTCTTATAGCCTAATTAGATGAATATGTGGCATCAGTTATCATTCTAGCTCATACAACTCACTCATACACAGTCAGTGTCTCTAGATGCTTAACAACACTGCAATAACTTCCTCAAAATAAAATTTTTTTTTTTTGGATGAATCCCAACCGAGGCTTGTGCCTTTAATGCTTGTTGAGAGCACTCTTTTAAGAGAGATTGCCCTAAGCATCTAATCCCTGTTACCCAACTCCCCGACTAGGGCGATCCTATATGTCATATCTAGGTATATTGAGTTGACCATTATCAATGTTTATCCAGTTTATCAGTGTCGGTGTGAGGATATTTGTACCTGATCCCCGATAACTGCTTATGTGCATAGTATAATAATGTCTTTGATGATATTTTTCACTTATGTTTCCTGACTTTGTAACATAACCAAAACCTTGATCCTAGAGAAAATAAGAATTTAACTTTTTAATTTATATACATATTGGGATACTACACAAGTATACGTATCATTATCAAGTAATATAGGACTTTTTTATTAAGACCTGAATATTGAACCCACAGGGAAAATATGCAATATGCACAAACTTTCTATTTTTAAAAGGCAATTACTTAAATTATAGATATTTTCTTAATAAATAAAATTCAATTCTTTGTGGTATTTTTGATATTTTGACAAAATAATAAAACTTCTAAAGATAACTTGAGTTTATGTAAACAAAAAGTACTTGATATGAAAATATCTTTCTCCTTATTATGAATCAGTAATAAGTATAGGAATTCTATTCTGGAAGTATGCAAATTATGTTGTGCTAAATAGGAGCAACAATATTCTTCACCCTTACTAGAGATGCTTAAAGAACATTAGCTAATTTAAAGTTTAAATAGTTCTGAAGACCGACGTGGCAGGGAAGGTACCAGATCTCACTCTAGAGTCCCCAAATTCCCTCAACCTGGGGGGGCTAACATCTCATATCAGAACCTAAAATAATAAACTAAGTTGGGGCTTTAACTTGTCACATTAAAGTCCTCTAACTCTACACCCTTCAAAGATTATTTCTCTATTTATTTACACTAAATCATATGAATTACATTCTCATTCATTCAACCTCATGTGATTCTTTCCAATTGTTGACTGAGACAACACCAGTCTATCTTTTACATGTTTTCACAACAAATTTTAACATTAGGATAGGCCAAATCAAGTAGTAAATGAAGTACATGGATTTAAATCATCACAACTTCTTCTAACATTAAAGATTAATACTCTCCACAACTTTCATAAAAAATTTTTAATTTACTGATCATTTTAAGTATAAAAATAAAGGAAACTACTCAGAATCCATGGAGAAAACAAAACCACACTTTAGTTTAAAAGTAAAAATCATTGTCAACAATAAGTCTCAATTAAAACCAAAAGTAGTCTAAAATAAAAGATAAAACTTATCTCAAATTAACAATAAGTCTCGATTAAAACCAAAAGTAATTTAATAACAATATATAAAAACTTTTCTCAAATCCTCTACCAAATTCTTGAAGTTCCATTGAATCTCTTCTCTTTTACAACACTCTTGACTCTCACAATAAAACTAAAAACAAAAAGGATAAAGTAAATTTGTGATGCCTGAATATCTCTCTAAAACTCTCTCAAAACCTCCCCCTTTCCAACACTTGGCAGAACTTTCAAGCACAATTAAAAAAGTCTCAACATCCTTCTTTTATAAATCTCTAAGAGGTGCCTTGATAGCTCTTCAAAATGTGTCTTAATCAATGTATTCTCCAAAGGATTCCTCTGTTCATAAGTCCTTTTATCATAATTTCATTTCTAGTAGTCATAACCACCCTCTTTAGCCAATAGGTGCCTCAAATATCCCTTCAAAATTTGTTAACATGAAGTAAACCATCACATAACTACCTCTGACACTTAAGCGCGGGGCCTCTAGCACTTAGGCACTGCCTCTCTGTTTCACCGGCACTTAAGCGTTGGACTTGGCGCTCAGGCGCCAAAACACTTTAGCACAATTTTCACCTTTTTGCTCCAAATTTGATCATTTTTTACTCATTTTAGCTTTTTTCATCTTTTTACTTGTACTTGAAAGAAAAACACACAAATACCTTCCATTAAAGTGCAATATTTTAAAAATAGCTATAAAAATGTGTCTAAAAACTCTATATATTTTAGATGTATCAAAATCCCTCAAACTTAAAATGTTACTTGTCCTCAAGTGACACTTCAATCTTTACAAACTAAATAAGTATGAAATGTATTTGAGTTTCTTTAGGAGTTACTAAAATTTAGATTTAGAAATATAGTAGTCCAATTTTAAAAAAATATATATTTAGTAAATTAGACCAACTTAAACTTTAGAAATTTTTAATGTTAAAATATATGAAAATATGAGTTCCTATCTAATTCAAAAATATTGTAGATTTTCCAAATTTATAATTTAGTTCTTTTATTTTCTCCACTTAAAAATTTTTATTAAAAATAATTTTACTTACTATATTATATCTCTAAGCTTAAGAGTTTCTCAAGTCTTACACTTTAAAAAGCTCAAATGTGGAAACAAGTTTTAATTAGACACTATTCCTCAAGCTTCTCCTCCCGTACTTTTTTTTCTTCTTATTTTATTTTTCTTTTCCTTTTTCTTTTCTTTTTCTTTTTCTTTTTCTTTTCCTTTTCAAGCAAGGATTACTGTATCTGGATAGGCTTTTAATTGTTTGGAATTCCACTTTTCCTTTCCTAAAGCAAAGTGTTGATATAAATATTTTACTTATAAATATAATAATAGTTTTGAAAATTATTTTTAACAAAAGAAATTTAAGTATTAAAAATAAAAGTTTAAATTTCTAAATTTTTCAAAAATACATTTTTTCTTACTAAAAATAGTTACACTATATTTAACACTTTCTACACTAAAAATTTTAGCTGATATTTTTTCTTCATTACTCAAAATTTTAACTAATTTTTCTTACTCATTTATAAAATCAAAATCTACTTCCCTAATATAACTTCATATACATGATCATTTTTTTAATCAAATTCACTTCTAGGACATTTGAGAACAAATAAAATTCAAGTTTTTAAAATATTTTTCATGCCCCACCCCCCAAACTTAAATTTTAAATAAGATTAAATAATTTAGCAACAAATATAAATAAGCAGAAATGAAAAATTGAAATAACATGCTTACAGGAAGCTTTATACCCTAATTATAGAAGTATAAAACTAAAAACAAGAATAAAATTAATTTTTGATCAGTTTTCTATCATTTTCATTTCAATTCAACATGTAGAGATTCAATAGACATCTAATTAGTGGGTACAAACATAAAAATAAACTAACACACTAACTTTGATTTCCAGTCTCAACATAAAACAAACATACTAACAAGAGAAAAGAAAAATACAGGGTAGCAGTTTTCTAAGTTTAAAATTTAAAAGTAAACTTTTCAAGATTTTCAACTTTTCATAAGATATAGAAATAAGTTCAATCCTTAACTAACTAACATAATAATCAACACATACCAACAATTACCACCCTAAAATTTAAAGCAGAATACTAACAAAACACAACATCATGATACAATTAAAAAAAATAAAAGTCTCACACATCACAGAGTCTAAACAGATACACGAATGCAAATGTAGCAAGTACAAACCACATATTCCAACACATTACAAACATCAAAATAAATAACTCAATCCTCCTCCTCGTCATCCTCAGACTTACCGCTATTCCAGACATTTGTAGACACATAATTAGGGTATCTAGGATATGGAGGAAATTGGAGTCTTGGGTTACACCTAATGAGGTTTTCTAGAGATGAATGAAATTTCTCTTCAAAATCACTTTTTCTTCAATTATACCCATCAATATGACCTGAAAAGCTTTCTAGATTTCTTACTTTATCTGCAGTATAGTAGATATTGTCCATCATCCTCTATAATAGTTGAATTTGAATTTCTATAGACTCGCCTCTAGATGTAGAAGCTCGAGAGGTAGATAGGCTAGATGTAGAAGCAACAGAGGTAGAAGCAGCAGACGTTGTCATTCCATAACTCCTTGAAAATCCTCCTCTCCAGCCAAAAAATAGAATACTCTGAATATGAATTCACATTAAAAATTGATATTTGCTTTAGAGGCAACAGTACTTCCTCCCAACTATCATATCTCACTCCAGTCTGCTCGCATAAAGAAAAAATCAAGGAAGCAAATTTCAGACCTACAGTAGTAACGGTAGTGGCAGAACTGATGATAGTCTGATAGATCAAAGCTCCAATGTTGATGAGCTTCCCTTCCTAAACACAATAGTTGAACATTGCTCTCTCTCTGGTAACTTTGCTGAGATGATTTGTAGGTAATAGATGGGCTGAAATAAAATAGTGTCATGCCTTCGAAGGTGCACTCGACTTTGAGGTGGAAAAATTGACTCTTCTTTCATTTGTAATTTTCCAGAGCCCTCTTTTAAATAGGAAATAATCTCATCTAGCTCCATCTCAGTAGGACTATAGTTTGCATTACAAACACAAAGTGTTAGGTGGTAGATGATAAAGCATATTGATTGCCTCCAGTGAAAAGATACCAATTTTCCTCTAACCATGACTCGATCATCTTCAGCCTCATGTAGGTTAGCATAAAACTCCCTAAATACAGAAATAACGGCCACAGCAGAAAAATAACAGAATCGTTCTCATTGTCGGTGAACGATCAGATCTTCTATGGATAAACATGGACACTTGAAATATCGCTCGTGAATAAGTTTTCATGATTGCAGAGCATCACTGTACCTTTCTTGAGCTTTCAAACTCACAAACTTGCTCGAATCAAAGTGGTTTTTTCCTTTACTCCTCTTAATTTTTGGTGTCATTCTACAAATTTCATAAAATTCCACAATAACTTCAAAAATCAAGTCTAATCTACTAAACTCAAGTCCTATAAGTATAAACTACACTTTCTATGCAATTTTCATAGATTTTTCCTCATTTTTTATCATGAATAATGATTTTTGGGTTCTTCCAAATGTACTCAAAATACATAGTGAAAATCCAAAATTTTTACATAGAAGTGAAGCTCTTACCTCAAGAAATCCAAATCTAGAAAATTTTTCTCAATTCCACTAAGAAATCTCCACGAAATGGCTTGCCCTAGACTTCCAAATCACAAACTCAAGAGGTTTAAGGTGACAGTGAGAGTACAAATGGTGATTTTTGGGGTTATTTTTCACTTTTAACCACTTGCGAATCAGTTTTCGTGAACCAATGCTTAAGCACTGATAGGTGGTGCTTAGGCGCCCACGCTTAGGCGCCCACCTCTCAGGTTACATCACGCTTAAACATGAGAATGTAGCGTTTAGGCGTCAGTGCACAATTTTTGATATCTTAAAACCAAAATAAAATGTACTATTAGCTAAAGTATTCCACCCCTAAATGGTCTCATAACACTTAATGACTATTTTCCTCTCCCTTAACTCTCCTTTTTCTCAAAATTTTCCACAATAACTAATTCAATTTAATGCTAAAGTAACACAAATTTTCACAAAAACAAATATATACATTCAATCACAAACGAATACAAATACATATAACACTTAGTTCTCACTCCAAATAGTCTCGGATGACAAAATCTTTCTGAATACAAATACTAAACAAACTAACATAAACTTCAAAAATAGTATTTAACACTTAACACATTAAACAACGACTCCTAACAAACAAACTCTAACACTGAACTTAATTCCATTCTTCATTTATTGGGACAAACTCTGATCTTTCATTAGTCTCTCCTTGTGCAATCAAAATATAAAGTTGATAAAATGGACGGTGGTGACGTGCTCTGATACTATGTTCTTCTATCCATTGTTGTTTAAAATACATCTCCTTATCTACTTCCTCTATATAAATAGTATGGCTAAATTGCATTTTTAATTGCCATCCAATATGCTCTGGATGTGCATGAATCTTAATTACCTTTGTCTTCAATAAAGCCATGACTGTATCAATTTTATTGATCTTTTCTGATATTCCTTCAATACTAACGGCTAAGAAGCCGTGATACATCACTTGTGTACTTTGACTAATGAATCTCTTCCTCATGGTCTCTTCCTTCTTCTTCAAATCCATCTCCCTTAAAGACATCTTCTCAAAATCTCTCTCTCTCTTAGACTTTAGGCCTGAAAATGATCTGGGGTGAAATTCCTTCACAAAACCCTTCTATTTATAGGCCTAAATACCTCTAGTAACTTTTAGGCGTGTCCTAAAACTTCCTTGGCACATTTTAGTCAACCAATTGGTGGTTAAACCTTTTAGAATCTGAATTTCAACATGGTTTTTAACTCCCGCGCTTAAGCGTCAGTGCTCAATTTTCCACTAGTTAACCTAATGTCCAAATTCTCATTTTAGTATGTATAGATCACTAAATAAAGTCTTAAAATCAATACTAATTCATAATAGACTCAAAAATACTACCCTAAATTTTATTAATCTTACACAAATAACATTCAAAGCAAAACACACTGATAACTATGGGTTCCCTCCCACAAAGTGCTTAGTTTAATGTTGTCAGCCCGACGTAACCGGTGCTTATTCTGTTTGACCCAACATCATTCGATTGTTAAATTTATGTTGATCCCCTACTAAATAAGTTATCCCACAACTCCATAAGGATAAACTTTTATCACAACAAATGGGCCCATCCACCTGAACTTAAGTTTTCCTAAAAACAATCTTAACGTTGAATTATATAGCAAAACTTGTTGCCCTAGTTGAAAATTTATATTAAGAATCCTTCGATCAAGCCACATTTTCATCTTTTCTTTTTAAATCTTAGCACTCTCGTAAGATTCATTCCTTATTTCTTCAAGCTCATTTAATTGTAATAATCTTTTCTCTCCAACATCTTTTAAATTATAATTGAACTCTTTAATCGCCTAATATGCTTTATGCTCAAGTTGAACTGATAAGTGACAATCTTTCCCAAATATTAGCCTATATGGGGAAATTCCTATGGGAGTTCTGCATGCAGTCCTATAAGCCCATAAAGCATAGTCAAGTTTGACTGACCAATCCATTTTTGTTGGATTCGCAAATTTTTCCATAATTCTTTTAATTTCACTATTGGATAATTCAATCAAACCACTTGTCTAAGGATGATAAGCAGTAGCAATTATATGTTTTATATAATATTTCTTTAATAATTTCTCCATTATGGCAATTCTGAAATAACTTCCCTCATCAGTTATGATAACTCTCAGCATCCCAAATCTACAAAATATGTTCATTTTCAGAAAAAATTTGCAACACTTTGAGCATCACATCGAGGTAAAGCAATAACTTCTCTCCATTTGGATACATAGTCCACTGCTAACAGTATATTTAAATTACCAAAAGAAGGTATAAATGGTCCCATGAAATCTAATCCTCAAACATCAAATATTTTAACTTCTAGCATATAATTGAGGGGCATCTCATTTCTTTAGAATTATTGCCTACTCATTGACATTTATCACAAGTTTTAATATAAACATTAACATCTCTAAAGATAGTAGGCCAATAGAATCCAGATTGTAAAATTTTGTATGTTGTTTTATCAACACCAAAATGTCCCCAAAAATTATGAATTATGACATTTTTGGATAATTTCATAAGTTTCTTCTAATGTTACACATCTTCAAATAATTTTTATAATTTCATAAGTCTCATCTAAAGGTACACATCTTCGAATAATAAGATCATTTCATTATTTATATACAAATGGGTCATCGAAAAAATAAGTCTTAGCTTTAGAAATAAATTTCCTCTTTTGTTGGTATGTCATTCCATAAGGTATAATATCACTAACAAGAAAGTTCACAATGTTGGCATGCCACAGAACATGTTACTCATTAATATTGAACAATTTTTCAACTGAAAATTATTCATTAATTTCTTTTTCAAAATAGAGTGGTTTTTTTAACTCAAGCCTGGACAAATGATCAGCAATTTGATTTTCAGTTCCTTTCTTATCTACTGTTTCAAAGTCAAGTTCTTGTAAAAGAAGAATCCATCTTATAAGTCTTGGTTTAACATCCATCTTTTTCATTAAGTACTCAATAGCAGAATGATTTGTATGCACTAAGCAGTGAGTTCCAATTAAATATGATCTAAATTTATGAAAGGCATATATTATTGCTAATAACTCTTTTTTCAGTTGTTGTATAATTAATTTGAGTTTCATTAAGAGTTTTACTAGCATAGTAAATTACTTTAAAAATTTTATCATATCTTTGTCATAAAATAGCCCCAATAGCATAAGCACTAGCATCACACATAAGTTCAAAAGGCTTTCCTCAATCTGGTGAGACTATAATTAATGCAGTGCCTATTTTTTTAATAACTCAAAAGCTTTTAGGCACTCTTCATTAAAATAAAAATTTGCATCTTTCTCCAGTAAATGACATAAGGGCTTAGCAATTTTTGAAAAGTCTTTAATATATCGTCTGTAGAATCCATCATGTCCTAAGAAACTCCTAATTTCCCTTACATTTGTTGGATAAGTTAAATTAGTGATCACTTGGATTTTAGGAGGATCTACTTCTATACCATTTTCTGATATTTTATGTCCTAATACAATTCCTTTTGCTACCATAAATTAGCATTTTTCCCAATTAAGGACTAAATTTGTTTCTTGACAGTGCTTAAGAACTTTTGATAAATGTTCTAAACATGAGTCAGATGAAGTTTCAAACACTGAAAAATCATTCATAAATACTTCAATCCCTTTTTCAATTAAATCATAAAAAATTGCCATCATACAAGGGCATTCTTCTAAAAGCAAATGTACCATGAGGACCGGTAAACATTGTTTTCTCTTGATACTCAGGAGTTATTTATAATTGGTGATAAATGGTATATACATCCAGAAAATAAAAGTATTTATGCCCAGCTAGTCTATCCAGCATTTGATCTATAATGGGTACTGGAAATGATCTATCCTAGTGGCAAGATTTAATTTTCTATAATCAATGCACATTCACCATCCTACGACTTATCCAGTAAGAATTAACTCATTATGGTCATTCACAATCACAGTTACTCCTCTTTTCTTAGAAACGCGGTGAATTGGACTAACCCATGCACTATCTGAAATAGGGTAGATAATTCCAGCCTCTAACCACTTTAAAATTTCTTTCATTATATGATTTAATCTCCTTTGAGGATCAACCCTGGGTTTGCAATTCTCTTCCATATGAAATTTATGCATACAAATTGAAGGACTAATTCCTTTAATATCTGCTATTGTGCATCCAAAGGCTTTCTTAACTTTTTTCAAAATTTTCATCAGCATTTCTTCTTCTCTAATAATTAAATTTGAGGAAATTATAACTAGTAAAGTAGAGGAATCTCCTAAAAATGCATATTTTAAATAATCAGGAAGCAATTTTAACTCAAGTTCTGGAGGTTTTTTTATTGATGGACAAAATGATTTATCTTTTTCTAACGTGTCCAAAATTGCAAAACTTTCTCGAACATAGTTTGCATCTTCATTAAAAAGATCTTCACATTGGTCTAATTTCTCTTCTTACTTGTGTTCCAAATCTTTTACTTTAAATTTTTCTTCATGATTAGTTTTAAAATGGCATTCTCTCAGATATCTTATAACATCCATTCTATAGCATTCATCATCTTTACCTTTTTTAGGATATTTAATTGATCTTGAAATGTTAGAAGTAATAGTCTGATCATTGACGCACATAGTTAATTCCCCTTTCTGCACATATATCATTGCTCTTCCTGTGGCTAGGAAAGGTCTCACCAAAATGATAGGTATCTCTTTATCTTCCTCCATATCCAGCTCAATGAAATCAACAGGAAAGATAAATTGATCCACTTTCACTATGACATCTTCTATAACTCCTGTAGGATAAGTTATTGAATGATCTGCTAACTGTAGAGTTACCGTAGTAGGGGTTATTTCTCCAAATCCCAATTTTTTGAATGTTGATATGGCATAAGGTTAATGCTTGCTCCTAAATCACATAAAACTTTCCCATAAATTCTTTCTCCTATTGTACATGGAATTGTAGAGCTACCAGGATCTTTAAACTTTTCAGGAAACTTTTTCTGAATAATTGCACTGCACTTCTCACTATGTGCAACAGTCTCATTATCTTCAAACTTCATTTTCCTCTTGAGAATATCCTTCATAAACTTTACATAGCTTGGCATTTGTTCTAAGGCTTCAGTAAATGGAATTGATTTTTAACTTCTTAAAAATTTTTGAAAATTTTGAAAATTTCTTATCCAACTTCTGTTGATGAATTCTCTGAGGAAATGGAAGTGGTGGGTTTTTGTAAGCTAACTTTAAGTGGAGAAATAGGTCTTTCAGAATCTTTTAGAGTGTCCTCTTTCGATTCTTCAATTTCTTCTCTCTTTACTTCAGTTTCTATTTGAACCCTACCTTCCAACTCTCTTCTGCTTCTAAGTTGAACGGCTTTTAATTGCTCTTTATTCTAGTTTTTCAGATTTATTTCACTATTACTAGTAAGTGTTCCTTAGGATCTATTACTTAATGAATTTGCAATTTGTCCAAGTTGATTCTCAATATTTCTAATTGTAGCTTCTTAACTTTGTAACGAATTTACAATTTGTCCAAGTTGATTCTCAATATTTCTAATTGTAGCTCCTTGACTTTGTAACTGATTTTCCATTTATAACACCATTTCTTCTATAAACAACTTCTTCTCTTTAAATTGTGTATTACTATTGAAACCTAGAGGGTAAGTAGACCTATAGTTATTATTATTCCCTTGGTTGTTGCAATTTTCCAATGGGTTTCCTTGATTGTTCCCCCATTGCTGATTATTACCACTCGTAGTATTATTTCAATTGAAGTTGAGATGGTTCTTCCAACCTGGGATATAATAATTTGAATATGGACTATTCTACTTATTATTTATGGCATTCAAAGTTTCTAATGATGCTTGAGAATCTATCATTTGGCCTAATGATTTGTTATTTATGGCATTCAAAGTTTCTAATGATTCTTGAGAATCTACCATTTGGCCTAATGAATTTTCTTCAATTGTAGAGATTGGTTGAGAAAAATTCATTCCAAATTGGTCTAACTTCCTTGAAATTGCAGCAACATGATTTGCTAACAAGTAAATGCATTAGATTCATGAATATTGGCTACTTTCTTAGGATTCATCCTCTCAAAAGGCCATTGAAAATTATTGGTAGTCATTTCTTCAATTAAAGCATAAGTGTCATGAAATGATTTTGACATCAATGAACCACCACCAGAGGCATCGATAATAGATCTAAGAAATCCAGCTAATCCATTATAAGAAGTTTGAATTATTAACAAATCTGGTATAGTATTGTGTAGATACTTTCTTAAGAGTTCTTTAAACCATTCTCATGCTTCATAAATAGATTCCCCTTCTAACTGATTAAAAGTTGTAATATCATTTCTAAGCTTCGCAGTTTTTTTATGGTGGAAAATATTTACTAAGGAATTTTTGTGCTAAATCACCCCAAGTTCTGATAGATCCAGGTGCTAAAAAATTCAACCACATCTTAGCTTTATTCTCAGTGAGAAAGGTAATATTTAAGTCTTATGGCATCATCTCATACATCATCATATTTAAATGTAGCACACAATTCTAAAAAATTGGCAAGATGTAAATTTGGATCTTCAGTTGTTGATCCCCCAAACAAATTATTTGATACTATTGGGATAATAGCAGGTTTAAGTTCAAATAAATTAGCCACTACAGTAGGTTTTTAAATACTATAATGAAGTTCATCTACCGTATGGTTGGCATAATCTCGTAAAGGTCTAAATTCTTAATGAATTTCAACATTTTGATTATTTTGGTTTTCCATTTCTATAATTTTTTTAGATTTTTCAAAATCTTTATTTTTTTTTACTTTTTCTGATTTTTAAATAGTTCTTCTAATTTGTAATCGTAGGGCACTAGTCCTTCGGAACCTGAACTACGCATACACTAACATTAAAATAAAATACTATAAAACACACACAAAATAAAATGCTATAATAAGATATTCCTAAAATAATTTTTTTTGTAAAAGTTTAAATAAGACTTCCTAAAAATAGAAATTTTTCTTTTAATAAGTTCTAGAAATTTTCCCCGGCAACGGCGCCAAAAATATGATCCCTAATAAATGCTTATGTGCACAATATAACAATTTCTGTGATGATATTTTTCACTTATGTTTCCTTACTTTGCAATTGAACCAAAAACTTGCTCTTGGAGAAAATAAGTATTTAACTTTTTAATTTATATATAT
>JXCR01130032.1:94403-106324 GCA_002079205.1 Phalaenopsis hybrid cultivar
TATATATATATATATATATATATATTGGGATACAACGTAATTATACGTATCATTATCAAGTAATATAGGACTTTTTGATTAAGACCTGAATATCAAACCCACATGAAAAATACGCAATATGCACAAACTTTCTATTTTTAAAAAGACATTTACTTAAACTATAGATATTTTCTCAACAAGTAAAATTCAATTCTTTTGGATATTTTTGATATTTTGATAAAACAATAAAACTTTTAAAGATAACTTGAGTTTATGTAAAAGAAAAGTACTTGATATGAAAATATCTTTCTCCTTATCATGAATCAATAATAAGTATAGGAATTCCATTGTGGAAGTATGTAAATTGTGTTATGTCAAATAGGAGCAATAATATTCTTTACCCTTAATAGAGATGCTATAAGGAACATTGGCTAATTTAAAGTTTGAATAGTTCTAAAGAACTGCTAGGCGGGGAAGATATCAGCTCTCACTTTAGTTGGGGCTTTAACTTGTCACATTAAAGTCCTCTAATTCCACACCCTTCAAAGATTATTTCTCTATTTATTTGAACTAAATCATATGAATAACATTCTGATTTCATACAACCTCATATGATTCTTTCCAATTGTTGACTGAGACAGCACCAGCCTAGTTTTTACAAGTTCTCACAAAAAATTTTAACATATGGATAGGCCAAATCAAGAAGTAAATGAAGTACATGGATTTAAATAATCACAACTTCTTCCAACATTAAAGATCAATATTGTCCACAACTTCCATCCAACATTTTTAATTACTTATCATTTTAAGGAGAAAGATAAAGAAAACTACTCAAAATTCATGGAGAAAACAAAATGACACTTTAGTTTAAAATTAGAAATCATTATCAAACCAATAAGAAGTCTCGATTAAAACCAAAAGTAGTTTAATAACAAAAGATAAAAACTTATCTCAAATCCTCCACCAAATTCTTGAAGTTCCTTTGAATCTCTTCTCTTTTACAACACTCTTGACTCTCACAATAAAAATAAAAACAAAAAGGATAAAGTAAATATGTGGTGTATGAAAATCTCTCCAAAACTCTCTCAAAATCTCCTCCTTTTCAACACTTGGCAGAACTTTCAAGCACAATTCAAAATGTCTTAACTTCCTTCTTTTATAAATCTCCAAGATGTACCTTGATAACTTTTCAAAAAGTGTCCCAATTCGATGTACTCTCTAAAGGATGCCTATTTTCATAAGTCCTTTTATCATAATTTAGTTTCTAGTAGTCATAACCACCCTCTTTAGCTAATAGGTGCCTGAAATTTCCCTTCAAAATTTAGCAAAATGAAGTAAATTGTCACATAACTGCCTCTGGCGCTTAAGCACGGGGCCTCTGGCTCTTACGCGTGACCTTATCTGTTTCATTAACGCTTAAGCGCCGGATCAGGCGCGTAGGCGCCAAAACATAGAACAATTTTCAACTTTTTGCTCCAAATTTGATCATTTTTCACTTTTTTACTTGTACCTGAAATAAAAAACACAAATACCTTCCATTAAAGTGCAAATCTCAAAAATAGGTATAAATATGTGTCTAAAAGCTCTATATATTTTAGGTGTATCAATACCCTCACGAAATATCCTCAGTGGAACTTAGGGAGATATCCTCTTCAAAGTACTCTTATTAAGCACTTAACAAGTACCTCACATAGTTTGGACCATCATCTTTTCATTAATAAGGGCTACTCTATTAGTTTGTAAGGAATTGTTTGTGTGATTGCTATGTTATTTCTTGCAAAAGCACTTTATAGTTGGATTCTCTCATGCCTCCAGCATCCTTTTGATACCTCTAGGTATTTTGATTGAATCAGTTAACTCCGCTCGCCATATAAAAGTTCATGTTGCACTTATTTAAGCCCATAGTTTTCTACATTAGTCCATGAAAATATTTTCAGGGAGGGTCCCTTGTTAAGCCTTACAGGAGCACCCTGAGGTCGGACTATCATACATCTAACCTTATTGATACCCTTTAGTATTTTGATTGACTTGGCTGATTCTATTCACCATTTCAAAGACATATTGCATCAACTTAAAGCCTTTTATTTCTTTTTGAATCCATGTCTGGGTGGGCTATCTTCATGATTGTAAAAATCCATAGCGAGAGTCATCTCATTGGTGGGCATTAAAGCACCATTTATGGTAGGACCACTTAGTTCATCCTACTTTTCAGCATTTCACTCAACTCAGTTGATTATCATCACATTTTATTTATTAGAAATGTCATATTGGTTAGATTAATTTAGACATTCAGCCAATCTGTGTCCGGCCATGATATTTTAAAAATCTGACAAAGTCATGATGTTGTACGCAGTGAGAAGTGTCTTGCTTGCCACTTACCGACACATCTTAAATTGTTAGACTGATATGTTCATCTAGAATTTGATGCCTCTTGAATCATGTGATCTTATCATGTGGTTCTTTCATGAGAGCAGCTGACATGACTTGCATTACATGAAGAATTTGGCCTTCCCTCTTCATTACCTTAAAGATGAAAGTAAGTCCCTTATCACAGAGGGTGTCTAAGGATTCATCACTTTTTAAGATGATTCACGCCTTTTCAGCCATTGTACTCACCCCTTGGGTTGAGCCTCTACGGCCTCCAACCATAGTAGTTGAGTCACGCTGCTACAGCCCCTGGATTTTTCTCTTGGAATATGCTCCCGCGGCAAACTTTTTCTCCATATTAGATATACGTTTCTTGTGCATTCCTTCCTAAATGGAATTTCTAGCTTTTGGCCCCTCAGCCTTTCAAATTTAATGCTTCTCAAACCACACTCTCAGATCAGTTTATTTACAAGAACATCTTGCCTTATGATGTCCTTAGCTTTAGTGCCCGGCTTCACAACCAACCTGCCTACCCTTGGTTGAGTCATGAAAAACTTCCTCACACGCCCTATCAACGTAGCAAAGGCATTGAAGATGCACACCTTAGTCAATTTTCAATTTTTAGTTGAGCCACTTGTCTTATGTTCCTATCTTATCAATGTGGACCAGCACTTCGAAGCGATGTAAGACCATCAGCATTCCTTCTCTATCAAATCAATATGTTACCACTTAACAAGTGAAGTAAGGCCCTTTGATATTTTATTAAAGTTACTGGAGGCTTCCTAGCCAACCTACCTACCACCAGAAGAGTGACATAAGGCCCTATAATAGTGCTCATCAATGTAGTGTGAGCATTTAAGGTTTTAATACCTTGATTACCAACATGCTTCTACAGCCCTTGGGCTTGTCCTTCCGATCATTCCTCTATGACCTATAGACCACCAGTCAAGTAATGGCACACAGTCTCTTGACTCATCCTTTTGTTCATGCTTATATGGCCTTTTTACCACCAGTTGAGTCATGCCTTTACAGTCCTTGGGTTCATCTTTTTAGTGATGTCTCTATAGCTTCTAGACCACTAAATGAGTCATGCCTCTACTGCCCCTTGTCTCATCCCTTTGATCATATCTATACAGACTTTGGACCACCAGTTGATTCAATCCTTTACATCCTCTAGAATCATCCTTTTATTAATCCCTCTCTAACCTTTGGACCACAATTCCAGTCATGCCTCTATGGCCTCTAAATGCATCTCTTCAGGTCATGCCTCTCCGGCCCTTAGACCCGTCCTTTGAGTTAGATGTAATCCTCATTTTTGGAAATTGGATATGAATCCTAAAGAATTCCATCCTAGTGCATTTTTTTCCTTTTCCTTAGTTAACCAAGTTACGTAAATGCTACATTAACCCATTTTGATCAAAATTTGGATTGCATCCAACATATGCACTATGCATAGGGGCGCAACACATTTGTTGGGGGCCCTTCATTTTAATTAATTTTTTATGTTACATGTGTATGGTATCCGCTTAAATGATTCAAGATGATTTTTTTTCCCATTCATTCCATCTTGAAGCTCAAGATACCCATCTGGACTTCTTGGTAAGTGTCATAAGCACAAAATCAGGATTGGTTACAATTTTGCTCTATCGGGTAAATTCAACAAGGGATGGGGTTGTCTCTAGCCTAGGACATGGTTAAACCAAGTTTTGATGATTAGAAACTTTGTCAAGTCAATTCAAACTCATTTATGTCCAACAAGAGGCATGAAGCTTGCTCAAAGGCATTACTGGGTGAGAATCAGAGTTTCAAACCACTTTAGGTCATCCGCAAAAGACTAATTTTGTAAGTGGTTATTACATTATTATGTTGCATATGTGGGCATTATTCAATGGCTATAAATTATTTTCCATTTATTCAGGACCTTTCGAGGGAAGGAAATTTGCTTGAACCTCTGTTGACCTCCCAACGCATAAAACTAGGAATTTGAAATGACGTGACCACGCTCAAATCTAGCTTGGTTATGCCAAAACAACCCAAAACCATGCTTAATATAGAGAGTATTATATAATTATGATGCTAATGTGGAATAACCACACCACGACACTGGTGTGACTATGCTAGTTTTAGAAGTAGCAGGCTTCGAGGAGCACGATGCATTAAGCCACGTGACGAGAGACTAAGAGCAGCAAGTTCATGTCACGTACCTTAAGTCTGAATCTACATTATTCTATAGAATTATGAATAGGTATGTTTATGTGCTACCTAACAACTTTTTCTATTTTTTCTAAGATATATCATCAACCCAGCAGCACTGGATTATATATATATATATATATATATATATATATTGGTGTGCTTTTACTTTTTATTGCAAGTTTTCATGCTTAAGGTTGTTTTCTTTCTTTTTGGTGTTTCTTATTCCTAGTTTGTTTTAGAATATTGCTAAATATAACTTAGGCTCTCTAGGACCAAAAATATTAAATCTTTCAAAATCCTAAAAAATAAAATATGGAGATAATCAAAGTTTTGGACTTATTTTAAAAGGATCTTACGCAAGGATATACACCCCATCATTTCTAATAGGGCCTCCACAAAATTTATGGGTTGCTCTAGATAAATGCATTATTTGCATACACTCAAGGAGGAATCCTCAGACTCCTCCATCTTGGTTGGCTGGAAAATCTTTTTACATAGAAGGTTGTCTAGAACGCATGGGTCATTAGAAGGTTCTCTGACCTAGATGGGGTGTAAGTCTTTTTGTTGGGAGTGTTTATAGCTTTATAATTGAACCTCCCATTCTCCTCTTTCTAGAGGCATCCTTGCCACTTACACCCCCACCACTTGGAGCTCCATCGGATAGTCATAAGATAGATTTTTGTTTCTTTGGTCTTAAGGTTCCTGTTACACCAAAAAAATATTCAATTTTACATATATTTAATGCTTATATTTGATGATATTGCACATTAAAGAAAGGTATCTTCATGTTTTATTATAAGGTATACTAAATTTATGCATTTTGAGCTTAAAGGATGCAAAAAGGATGAAATTTAGAGTTAAAAGGTGGTTGTTGACCTCACTTTTGGTTGAGGTCTAGTCTTTCTTCCCTAGAAGCCTAGGATCTAGCCATAGAATATTCCTATTAACTATTCCTAGAGGACTAGTAATGGAACCCTCACCAATAGAAATTTTGAAACTCTTCTTTGCTCATCTTGAAGTTCTATATGTTGGTTCTGACCTCTAACACTTAGTAAATGGGACCAATTTGATCAATTGAGCTTAAACTTAGCCCAATATAAACCCAAGTCTAACCCAAATGCACAAAAATGACCATATGGCCAAATTCCACCAAATTGACTTTCCAAATCAATTCAAAATCAACCAATTGGTATCCAAAACTTCTCATGACAATCATCCAAGCCAAATTGATCAATCATTTGACAAAGATTTTAGTCCAAACCTAACCTAGACCCAAGTTGACCCAAGACACAAGTTTGAACCCAAGCCATAAACTTGACCAAATCAAACTAAATTGACCAACCCAAGCCCGCCACAGCCAACATTTGGGCCCTAAAAACCAGCCTAGATCCCCTTAGCCCAACCTAGTTGAGCCATGGACCAAGGGTCCCCTAAATTAAGGGATCTCCTTCAAAAATTGGCTAAACCAAATATATCTTTCACATCAGCCATCTAGACACCCAACTAATCATAGTAAAGGCTTCCTTTGGCTCCTCTAAACCCCTAGCCACCACCTCACCTCTGGCAAGCCACCCCAACCATCAAAAAACTCAAATTTTAGGGGACCTTCCCCCTTTAAACCAAAATTGAGCCCATCCACTGTGGCACTTCCCCATTGGATGCTTGAGCCGCTAAGCCCTCCCCCTCAGCCTTCTTGCACCAGCCAATCAGAGCCTGAGGCCCTCCCCTTGGCCATGGCTATAAGAAGCCCCATTTTTGTCCAACTCCAAAGTGTGCTCAATTCCTTAGGGAAACTCTATTAAATTGATTCCAAAGCTCCTCCAAGGCCTCCTAAGCTCATTCTAACCATCTTAGTGTGGAAGGCTTTCGGGTTAGGCTGATCTAGGATAATGGATGCATGTCGACCATTTATGCATGTATTAAATGGACAGTCCAGATCGCGTTGGATGAATGGATAGAAAGAGAACCGTAGAGCCAAGTTAGCGCTGACGTGGATGGTGCCACTGAATCAGAAAGTGACACATGGAAAGCTCAGCACGACGAGGTTGACACGGCAGCTGAGTCAGATGAATAAAAAACTAAGGATTTTTATTTAAATTAATTATAAAACCTAGAAAATCCATAACTTGGGGTAGAAAAATCATAAAAATAAAATGAAAAAAATCTAGTTGCTCGGTGAACAGAGGAGAATAGTGTGGAATAAAAATAAAAATAATTGATGAGTCTTTGATTTTTAATTAATTAAATACTCTCTATAATGTTTTAATTTTAATTAAGTATTTGATGATTATCATGCCTTGAGACTTTAGGGGTTTGTTCCTCATGACAGTGGAGATGTTTTGTGGTTTTTTTTTTCAAAGTTAGAAAGCATCTGTAAACATGTAACCCTAATTTCTAAGCTTAGATGACTATTTTGTTTAAAATAATTAAATAAATTAAAATTAAAAATCAGAAAATTATGGTACTTATTTTGATAGTTTTCTTATGGTTAGAGGACTCTTGGAAAAATGTAAATTAAGTTTTAATACTTATGTAAATTACTATAGTTAATTAAACCATGAAATGTCACTAAAACTAAAATAAATTTAACAATGCTAAAAAATTAACAAAAATCATTCCACACTGTAAATTACACTTATTTTAACTCACTGTAAAAATTTGAAATTTATTTGATTTAATTTGAGCGATAAAATTGATTTTTCAAGTAAAATGATATTTTTGGCATTGAAATAATTTTAATAAATTAAATATAATTATGAAAATTATGAAAGTTGTTTTTTGAGTTCCTTGTTATTAGGAGCACTAAGGAAAAATAAAAATTATTTTAAAATATATATTTCATTTTTGAGCTATATTTTGAATAAAAAAATTATTTAAAATGATTAAAAATTTTAAAAATATGAAAATGGTCTAAGATGTTCCAAATTACTTCCTAACTACTCGGGAGATTTAATATAAATTTTTAAAGGCTAAAAATGTATTTTCTCTATTTTTTTTCATTAAAATAATTGTAAATATAAATTAAAACACAAAAAAAAAATTTGTTTCTCTAAGTTTTCTAGACTTAGGGAGATTTAATAAAAATATAAAAAGTAATCTTTGTAATTAAAACATATGTTTTATTTAATTAAATCGTTAAAATCAATAAATAATTATAATAATTAAAATATAATTTAAAAAATTATTAAACTTTTTTCAAATGTTTTTTTTTACCTAAGTAAACCTTTAATAATTTTACAATGAATAAAAAGTTTACTTTGATTAATTAAATAAATTATTTTTGAAAATTCTATTTTCTAAGTCAAAATAATTATTTAAATTAAATAAAATTTTAGAAAAACACATTTTCTCCTCTGATATTTTAATTAACCCATGTATGGGGTACTATAAAAATTTCAAATTCATTTGAGTTATATTTGATAAGTTATGGAGTGGAGAGCCCTATGGGTAAAATGGAAATTTTAGATTTTGATGCCTTAATTAAAATTTAGGATAAACCAAAGGGAAACTGGGTAATTTTGATTCTAATGAACTCTTTTGATGTTTGAAATAAAATGGGTTAAGAGGTAGAAACTAATTTGCCATGTTTTCATGATAAACGTAAAATTGTAAGTTCATAAATTATCATGATTTGGAAGTCAATTAAAATTAGGTGATCCTAAAGTGATGGGCTTAAGTTAGGAAGATCTTAATTCACTTATTTGAAACCCCTAATTAGTGATAGCATGATATTTTGATAAGGATACATTCCACTTAAATTAATATTTTGATAATTATAAATTTTCTCATGAAAATTGTTAAGGGCTTAGTAGTGAGCTAGGCTTGATATTTGAACTTAGTTAATGAGGTTTAGAAAAGATAATATTACTGACAATTAACACCTTTAAATGCTGTAAGGCCAACTTTAGTGGTGGGTACGATATCTTTAATGACTTAAGCTTGTCTTAGGGGCATTCACTTACATAACTCTTTAATAAAATATCAAGTGATGATTTTAACTAACCCACTCTTGGGATAATTAAAATATCAGGTTCACTGAGCATAGGGTGTATTGATTCATTGAAACTAAATTTAAAATTGGGGTTGATCAATTGAACAATATAATAGGTCCAAATGAACTCAAAACAATTTAAAAGGGTTTGAAGGTTGTTAGGGATTGCTCCCCAAATACTTTTATAACTTTTTCAATATTTTAAAGGATAATTGGACTTATACTTTGTTCCAGAAAATCTTCCATTAAAACCTTTAGGGACTCACCAAGTTATGACTTAGGGTTTAGTAGCTACACCTTCATCTACCCTTATAATTTATTTAAATTCCCTACAAAATTATGTATACATGTTACAAGTTCTAAACTTTCAGCAGAAACAGCGAGAAGATTACAGGTACGCTTTTACAGTTTTGCGTAATTTCTATCATTTTATTTACTGCAATTTACCCTTTCTTTAAATATTATACATGCTTGGTTGTAAACCTTACTTCACATACAAAACAAAACAAACTTTCCAAAATCAATCAACTTTTTCACATTTAAGTAACATTTTTGAAACTAAGACAAAAACAACAAATTCATAATACATCCTTTTAAATTTACGGGAGTCCCTCGGAGGAGGTAACCCACGGTTGCTAACGAGATCTCCCTGGTTTAAATGGGTTCAACAACTCGTTTAAGCTAAGTAAATTCAAAAGAAAATAGTGGTACCGGAACAACAAAACCGTGGGATCCTAACTGGTGTCGCTCTCATCAACTTTAACCCCCCTCCATTTTGAATTGAACTTGTCATTTAAACCTTTAAAACTTTATACTTTAGGATTGCTACTTCATCGAGGAGCTTGGAGCTCGCACCAAGGGCAGCCTTCAATAATCTGCAACACCATGAGGATCTGCAACAACAAATTTCCTTAAAAGTAAATAGCACAAACATAGGACTCTGAGGTTGTCCATAGTGTGACAAAAACCCTCACTTCATCTTTAGGCCTTTGCATGACATGACGTGCAATCTAAGCCTTAACTCATTTTAGGATTCTAAGGTTGGCATTTGTTACAATTATGTCATGCAAATGGAAGCCCTAATTAATAAAATTGGCAGGATAAAATATTCAATTACTTCTTTCTCAAAATTGATGTCAAATCATAGGATAGCTTAGAAAGTCAACAACCCCTAGTTTTCTTTCTTTGGATTCCATAAAAATTGTTCCAAATTTTGAGCCTTTCCCATTTGACACTCCTTGGTCTGATCTTTGAAAAGTCCTATCCTTTAAAATTCTTGGAGACAATATTTTTTGATCTAAATCAGGATTTTTCTTAAGTGACCTCGGTCATTTGAGATGTAATTGACATAGTGGCTTGCCTCTTTAGGGAGCTTTAAGAACCTAGGAAATATAAACCATGTCAAATTCTTTATATTAGAAAGGGGAATTTGTCGGTCAACATAAAAAATAGTTTTTTTACAAACTAAATGGATGTCATAAATTATTTAGTTTATTTAATCGAGTAAGTAGTGTATGAATCCTTCGAGGTAGATATATTACTTGTGGTTTTGAACTCGATCATTTAAACTATTGCAGATATGAGATCGGTTTGACCTTGTATTTCAAAAATTAAAATATTACTTTTTCTAAACTATATATTTATAATAAAACATCTTTTAAAATCAGGTGTCAGGATATCCATTTTGGTGTGTGACAATTTCTAATTTGACGACTGACAGTGGTGTTTTTAAAAATTGAACTAGAGGTTAGGCACCAAAACTGACACCTAAGCACCAAAATCCAGAGAAGACAGCTCCTAGGTGTCGGAGATCATTTTTCACAAATGCATTGAATTTTAACTAATTTTGAAGGGGTGCTGATGGAGACTATTGGGGAATTCGTCCCTACATTATAAAAGAGTGTTTTTATGTTAGAATGAAGGGATGACGTGAGTATTGAAGGTGTGCGTGAGTGTGGCAAGTGTGCGGGAGAGTTTGGAGAGTGTCTCTATGAGTTGTAAAATGAGAGGGAAATTAATAGATTTCTTATTTCTTACATTTCTAAGAGTGATTTAAGTGGTATTGTAAAGAGAGAGAGAGAGAGATTCAAAGGAACTTCAAGGGATTTTCTTGAGGAGGAGATCGAGTTAAGTTGTTTTAGTTTTCTTTCTTATTTTGTAAACTTGTTTCTATATATAAAATCTATGTTTTGTTGTATCTTCCTCATGAATTCTAAGTAGATTTCTTTGTTATTCTCCCTACAAAGAGATATGGTCATGTGAAGAATCAAGATTTTTGTGCAATATTTTAATTTCATAATTGTGATGATTCAAACTTTGAACTTATTTACTTTTTTATCTAACCGATTGAATTATTAAAATTTTTTGTGAAACATACGATCCATGAGGGTTGTGTTTTTTATAACAAAGTAAGAATCACTTTCAATTTCATGGATGAGAATGTAGTCTATAGGGGTTTGGTGTAAATAAACAGGGAAATATTCATTGATGAGCATAAAATTGGAGACTTTAGGGTGATAGACTAAAATCTCTAATTTGGTCCAGGCATTTAGAAACTAAAGTGAGACGTTAGCCCTCAGATGCGGGGAACATGGGAACTCTGTAGTGAGAGTCAGTATCTTCCCAACCTAACTTTAGATTTATAGACTAAACACCGGATTAGCCAATGTTCTTTATCACTTATAAAAAAAATAAAGAATATAAATGCTCCTATTTGGCACAATACAATTTTCGTCAATTTGATAATTCACTGACTATAACCTCATTGTAAGGGAATGATACTTTCTTAAATTTGAACTCTTCATCACAAAATCTAGTTTAGTTTTAGTATTTTTTAACTTTAAAGTTTATTTATTAGTGTACTAAACTAGTTTCATTAGTGGCATTAAACAAATTTTGACCTGCTTACTTAAGTTTTCTAAAGTTTAAATATTGTGTCTTTGCATTATTACCATATAAATTTTCACCTCCCTGTGGGATCCATACTTAGAACTCTATTAGATGCCTTTATTACTTGAGTGATACGTGTACTGGCATTTGTAATCTAATGACGATTTGAATTTGAAAGTACACCGTAATTTACTAGGAGTGGTAGCTTTAAATATTTTAAAAGAGAAAACTTATTATATTAAAGTAAATGTAATTGTGATTGATCTACATATTTTTTAGTATAATTGTCATGTGTGTTGTGGTGTTGAAAAACATTTATAATGCACACAAAAATTTCGCTTCAAGTTTTTGGCTCCGTTGTTGGGGAGGCTACAGTAAATTACTTAAAACACTTTCTTTGAACTGTAAATCTTATTTTAGAAACAACAAAAAGTAGAAAACAAAAAAGCAATATATATATATATATATATATATATATATATATATATATATATATATA
>JXCR01130036.1:3822-33139 GCA_002079205.1 Phalaenopsis hybrid cultivar
GGGGGGGGGGGGCGGCGGGAATGTGTGTACTGGTGTAACATCCACATGATGATTATGGGTTTGCATAAGACGCAATTCTTATATATTTATATATATCTAACACTTAAGCTTTATTTCTTACATTTATACCTCCCAAATCTGGCATACCACATAAAAACACCATTTTAATTTTTAAAAATTAAAATACACCTTTTCATGCATCACGTAGGTGACATGTTTGTAAAAATTGAAATTTAGGTATTACATGTATAAATGAGTAGGAATTGAGTGTAGGGCTGTGAATTTAGGTCGAAGATCGTTAATCGCTCGAAGATTGATTCAAATTTTGGCTCGGATCGAGATTAGATCAAAATAAAGGAGCCAAAATTTCGTATCGAATTTTTTTTAGCCGAACCTGACTCGGCTTGATATCAAATTGTTAACAGCGTATGATTATGAATTTAGTAAATTTAGCTCGAAAATCATTAATCGCTCGAAAATCAATTTGCATTTTGGTCCAAATCGAGATTGGATCAAAATAAACGAGCAGAGCTATTAGCCAAAATTTAGATCATTTTTTTTTTCAAGCTATGTAAATCTTCCAATCTAGTAAAGACCCGAACTTTTATATTCTCCATTGCCTGAACTCGACAGTTCTATCATCCACACAGGTTCAGTTTTGTTATAGCATTCCTTCTACTACTGGCCAGTGCCGCACTGAATGACAAGAGAGGGATGGAGGACATCTACTTCGGCAAAAAATGCTATGTTCTGAGTGCCGGAGTCTTCTCTGGAGGTGCTGTTCTATCTCTTCTGAGCATCTCTCTTGGAATTATATACTTTGCAGCTCTCCATTCACCGAAGAGCTTCAATCCCTGCTGGCCGCCGCTCCAGCAAAATCACGGCATCGCTTTAGGGCAACCGCAGATCCCTCGGCAGAGCGACGAACCGGTCTTCGTGCACGAAGATACTTACAACAGGCAGAGAATTCCTTGAGACGGTTCTTATAAACTTCCAACATGTTCTTTCATAATTTTTTTTTTCCCCTCAAGTTTTTCCTTCATTTTATTTTTTTTTATTATTTTTTTGTATTTTTAAGGATTGTGCATAACGGTCGAATTGGAGCTTTTAAATTCTTTGAACACGTAGGAATTAGGGGGTGATGTATGATTTGGAATAATTATATATTTTTTTTTATATGAGATGAGATTTGTTAAAAAAAAGGGCTGGAAGATTTGATTGATTTTTTAAATTCTTAGAAAGATTTTTGCAATTAGAGCTGTGAAAACGGCTCGTTGTTCACAAACAGCTCGTGTTCGGCTCGTTAAGAAGCTCGAGTTCGGTTTGTTCGCTAAGTTAACGAGCGGATTTGTTTGTTCGTGTTCGGTTCTTTTTGGCTTGAAATACTATTCATGAATTATATATACATATGAGTAATATTTTTAGAAAATTTAATTGACTACAATGGTACAAAGATTTATAATCAATTAAAAGTTAATTAAGAAAATAGACTAAAACTTATTAAATTGGATTCAAATGATGTTTTAATATAAACAATAATTTTTAAATCTTGCCCCAATCCTTAATATCTTATGGCTATGTGATTAGGGTTGTCAAAATGACTCTTTGTTCGTGAACGGCTCTTGTTTGACTCGCTAAACAAACGAGCCAAACACGAGCTGAGCCTTGGCCCACTCGTGTTCGGCTCGTTTACACCACTACTTGCAATTAGGCAATCTTATTGAACGTTGCAGATGATTTTCGCAGCCTTACAAATGAATCTGAGAGGGAAAATTAATCACATGAATAAAAAGTAAATTTTATGCATAAATTAAATGAATTTTGAGAGAATGATCAGCTGTTTGACTTGCTAGAAAAAAAAAGGTGTAAGTCGTACATTTTTAATAGGAGTTACTGAAATCTTTGTGATTTTTGGTATGAATTTCAAATTATATAATAAAATTACAATGTATTTGTAATTCATTCCTCAGTTCATTTTCAATTCATTTGAAATTTGTTAGATTTGTATAAAGGGTTTGGTTTTTAGCCATCTCCCTATTGGCCACTGCCAGTCGTCCGCCGCCCGACGGTCGTCGCCTGTGGCCTGTTGCCCTACTCGTCGCAACTAACTAGCTACCTATTTTACATTAATTTCATTCTTTTTCAAGCCAAACAAAAAAAAAAAAGTGTAGAACTGATGCATTTATTGCACTTCAAAAAAAGCTATTTTATGCTTTTTTTCTTGTAGGTACAATATGTATTAGAAGTAGAGTAAGACATGGAGCAAAGTGGAGGTGACTTGGAGCAAAGTGGAGGCTACAAGTAACTGACGCCTAGGCGCCAGTCCCAACCTTGGAAACCCGAGAGGCTGGCGCTTATGCGCTTAGGCGCCACTTCACAAGCATCTTGGTGGAAGAATTTTGGGCACCTAGGCACCAAAAACTGTACGAGCATTTTTCAACAGTTCAAATCTACTATTTGGGGAGTTATTCAGTTGGATAAAAAAACTCATATGAAGGTAGGACACTTTTGTGAAAGGGAGGTAAGGTTTGTTGTAGGAAAGAATAGGATAGATTTCATTGATCATTTGGTGAGGAATTTGAGTTGTATTGTGAGGAGATTATTCAAGAAAGTTGCAAGGGGATAGAAAATCCTTGGGGGAGCATTCTCAGAGCTTTGTAAAGGAGAGAAAAAGCTAAGTATGTGTATTTCTCTAATTATATTTCTGTCAACATAATTTTTTAGTGGATTTTATTGTTTTAAAGGATGTTTTTGGGTGTGTTCTTCATGTTTTATGAGTAAATCTCTTTTACTTTTCCTTGTAATGGTTAAGTAGGTTGTTAGGAGTGCAAAGTGTTTCAAAAATTGGTTTTTAAACTTGAATGTGATTAATAATCTTTTTTAATTTCATTTATTTTTCATTATGGCCAAGTGATTTGTTAAAATGTGTTATGATCTATAATGATTCGAGAGAGCTATTGTAGAACAACTAGTTTAGTCACATTGATATATAGGGTATTGTGCAAGTACTTTGTAGGGAGATGCAAATGTTAAGGATATAGTCTTTGATGGGTTGAAATTCGGGTTTAAGGAATTAAAACCAATTTAACCAAACATCTTTATGCATTCGGGAGAGGGTAAAGAAGAGCATTGCTCATATTTGTCACTAGCTACATTCACAATTTACACTTTAAATTTTGTACACTACCACTTATACCATTGCAAGGGAAGGTGGCTTTATAACTTGATAATCACCAAATCAATTAGGATAACTAAGATTTCTATAGGAGTTAACCTTTAAACTGGATTGCAATTTAGTAGGAGTAGTTTGTAGAACCTTTACAAAATTTCAATTCCTGGATAAGAACAAAACCTAGTAGGCTAGAACTTCTCTTAAGTCTAATTCCCTCACTCCATATGGGATCGATATTTCGAATTCAAAATCTGATATTATTGGTACGACACGTACATTTGCATGAGACCCCAGAGTGCGAATGCACTTGGAAATAGAGCGCATCAAGTTTTTGGCGTCATTTTCGGAGAGCAATGATGTAATTAACTTAGAAGAATTTTAGTTGAACCATTTAGACCTAGACTTGAAAATTTGTGTTACTAGCCTTTGTGTGTAATTGCTTGTTTGATTGAGAAAGAAAAATTCTAAAAATATTTGTGTGTTTGTGTGAAACTTACTAATTAAGTCTTCAGTCGGTGAATGCATAGATCAGGACCTACAGGACTTGAACCCTACTATTCAGAACTAGAGAAAAGTATTAGGAGGATTAGAAAACTGAAAAGACTTCACGAACTTGTAAAAGAAATGACAAACAATTAGCAAATTAATTTAGATACTTAGAAATCGATTAATAATCATCATAACGTGCATAAACCATTAAAGGATTGTGTCAGTCCTACAGGAGATGAAATTCACTTAAGTATTTAAACCCTTGTCGTAGAAGCTAACACATTTGAACGTAAGTCTGTTATCATTCAAATGGTGAAGAACAACCAATTTGAGGGAATCTCGTCCAAGGATCCAAATTTACACTTAGGAAGTTTCTTAGAACTTTATGCTACATTTTGTTGTAATAGGGTGTCAAATGATGTTTTTAAGCTTAGGTTTTTTCCTTTTTCTTTGAGGGATAAAGCTAAAATATGGTTGAACTTATTTGCACCAAAATCAATTTGGAGGTGGGGTGACTTAGCCTAAAAATTCCTAGCTAAGTATTTTTCATCTTCAAAAACAAATAAAATGCAGCATGATGTTACTTCATTTTGCCAACACAAAGATGAGTCAATATATGAGGCTTGGGAACGATTTAAGGAGCTTTTAGGAAGTGCCCACATCATGCACTGCTCGATTGGCTAATTAGTCAGACTTCTTATAATGATTTAGTAGGATCCCTTAGAATGATTAGTCAGACTTCAAATAAACTTGACATGAAGGTGCTTCCCAAATACCTAAAATATGCTTACGTGGGGAAGTCATCTACTACTATCATATCCTCAAATTTGACTCATTTGTAAGAGGAGAAATTAATGGATATTCTGAGAAAGTATAAGAAAGCTTTTAAATAGACCTTAGCAGATACAAAGGGGATTAGTCCTTATATATATATGCATATGATTCTGATGCAAGATAATCATAAACCCTTGGCAGATCCTCAAAGGAGATTAAACTCAATTATGAAACAAAAAGTTAAAAAGGAAATATTAAAATGGCATGATGCATGAATTATCTATTTTATATCAGATAGTGCTTGGCTTAACCCTATTCAATATGTTCCTAAGAAAGGGGGAGTGATAGTGTCTGTAAATGAATACAATGAAATAATTCCCACTAGACATTTCACTTGATGGCGTATATGTATAGATTATAGGAAATTAAATTCTGCCACTAGAAAAGATCACTTTCTTTTACCTTTTATGGATCAGAAGTTGGATAGGGTATCTAGTCGTCTATATTTTTGCTTTTTAGACGGATATTTTGGGTATCATTAGATACATATTGCTCCTAAGGATCAAGATAAGACAATGTTTACAAGTTCTTATGAGACTTTTGTTTTTTGAAGAACGCCCTTCGTGTTTTGTAATGCACTTGCTACGTTTCAGCTGTATATGATGTCTATTTTCTATGACCTAATTGAGAAGGGAATAGAAGTTTTAATGGATTCAGTGGTTAGCCCTTCATTTGACTCTTGTTTGGATCATTTGGTGAAGGTGTTGAAACACTGTGAAGAGATTAACCTTGTTCTCAATTAGGAGAAGTGTCAATTCATGGTTTCTGAAAGTATTGTGTTAGGACATAAAATATCTGAAAAAGGCATGGAAGTGAACCAAGCAAAAATTCAAGTTATTGAATAAGAACCTTCACATACAACTGTAAGAGGGGTTAGAAGTTTTCTGGGGCATGTTGGATTCTATAGACATTAAGGATTTTTTTAAAATCGCCAAATCTTTATGGTGTCTCTTAGAAAAGGAAGCTCTATTTAATTTTAACCATGAATGCATAAATGTCATTAATAATACTTTGAAAGATAAGTTAGACACGACTCATATTATTGGCTCATCTGTTTGGAGGAAATCATTTGAGTTAATGTGCGATGCAAGTGACTATGCTATCGGGGCAGTATTAGGACAACAACACGATAAGATGTTTAGAGTTATATTCTATACCAATAAGACCTTAAACGAAGCCCAAATTAATTACACAACTACTAAGAAGGAGCTTTTGGATATAGAATATGCTTTTGATAAATTTAGGCCCTATTTGATTAGAACAAAATGTATTGTTCATACTGGTCATTCTGCTATTCGATATATGATGTCTAAAATGATGTCAAATGGAGATTGCTTAGATGGGTCCTTTTGATTCAAGAATTTCAGTTGGAAGTGGTAGATATGAAAGGTACTGATAATCAAATAGTTGACCATTTATCAAGACAGGATCAAGGGAATTCATGTGATTATGAAGGTTTGATTTAATGAGAATTTTCCTGATGAGCAATTATTTGTTATTACTGAATGACATATTCCGTGATATAATGACATAGCAAATTTTACAGTTAGTGATATTATGTCATATGGTCTGACATACCATCGACAGAAGAAGTCCATGATGCCATATATTACTTCTGAAATGACACATACCTTTATAGAAAATGTAAGGATCATATGATTAGGAGATGTGTACACATATAAGAAACCCTTGAAATTATTAAAAAATGTCATGTTTCTGAATTTGGGGGACATTTTGAGGTTGATAGAACTGCTTTTAAGATATTAAAATATGGATTTTATTGGCCTTCATTATTTAGAGATGTGAATGAATATATTAAAACTTATGATAGATGTCAAAGAATAGGCAATATTTCTAAGCGTGGTAAAATGCCTTCTAACTTTACTTTTGAGATTGAAATTTTTTATGTTTTAGGTTTAGACTTTATGGGTCTCTTTGTACCTTTGTTAAGGGATTGATATATTTTGATAGCTGTGGACTATGTCTCAAAATTTTTTAAGGTAGCGGCTCTTCCAAATTATGATGCTCAAAGTGTAGCAAAATTTTTAAAAATGAATGTCTTTAATAGATTTGGTACGTCTAGAGTAACCATTAGTGATGAGTGAGCCAATTTAGGAATAGAAAAGTTGAGACATTAGTTACAAAGTATTGAATTAAATATAGGATCATTGTAGCGTATCATCCTCAAACAAGTGATTTAGCAGAAGTATCTAATAGAGATCAAAAGAATTTTAGAAAAAACTATCAATCCTAATAGAAATGATTGGTTTTTGAGATTAGATGATGCATTATGGGCTTATAAGATTGTTTATAAAACACTTATAGAAATATCTTCATATAGATATTTATTTGACGAAGCTTGTCACTTACCAGTGGAATTAAAACAAAAAACTTATTGGGCTATTAAAGAGTTCAATTACAGTATGAAGGAAACTTGAGAAAAAAATTACTACAGTTAAATGAACTTGATGAAATTAGATAAGAATCTTATGAAAATGCAAGAATCTATAAAAAGAAAATGAAAAAGATGCACGATCAAAAGATTCTTAGGAAATATTTTGAGCCTGGATAAGAGATTTTACTGTATAATACATGATTGAAATTATTTCTTAGAAAACTTAAGTTCAGGTGATCATGACCATTTATTGTAGTCAAAGTTTATCCTTTTGGTGCAATTAATATTAAAGATCTTAAGAGTGGTAGGATATTTAAAGTGAATTGATAAAGACTTAAACCCTACTTAGGAGGAGAGAGACTGATGATAAATGAAATTTTAATGTTGGATCAATCAGAGCAAGTATTTGGATTCGTCGGGCTGAGGATGTTAAACTAAATGCTTCTTGGGAGGCAACCCAAGTTTGTATTTGTATTTGTGATTTTTGTGTGGATTGGTTGTATTTGTGTGTTAATGTTTAGGTTTGTGAGTGTTGTAATTTGATTAGGGTTTTGTGAATTGATGGAAGTGAATCCTTTGTCTTCTCGTTGTGACTGAACTTTGGTATGTCCTTTTGGTAGTAGGATCAATCAAGTCCTTTACACCTTAATTCTCAATCGAACATAAGGATTTACAAGAGACATGTTGAGTTTAGGCATAGGACAGGTTCATCTCTTTTTTTTTTTTTTTGCTTTTTATTTCTGACCCTGTTCTTCTATCATGATGGTTTGGTAGACCAGCTATCAGAAGGGCATGTGGATGAATTTTTCATTGAACTAATAGAGGTGCATACTTTATTGAATAGTAGAACTTTGAGTTTGGCAATACATAAGCCAATAGTAAAGGTGCTATTTGGACCTAAATATCTTTACAAACATGTGTAAAACACCTGATAGACTATAGAAGGAGATTCTGTTAGAAATTTAGAAATAGAGAAGGGAGATGAGTTTAGAAGGGGGATGAGTGGTCCTCATTTATCTTTAGAATAAGATAGTGTATGTGTGCTTAATGCGTGTGATTAAGGGAGGTATGTATCCTCAAGGGGTAACACTTTTTTCACGTTTAGCATGAAATATATATGGGTAATAACCTATGACGAAAGCAAGTCATCTTCTGGAGGTTGGATCGCCAGACCCAAAGATAAACACATATAGTGTGAAGGTATGGGTGGCAACCCATACAAAAGACAAGTCATTCTTCTGAAGGAAGGACTACTAGGACCCAGAGGTCAATGCATTTAGCTTGAATGTGTGGGTGGTAACCCATAAAGAAGGTAAGTCATTCTTCCAAAGGAAGGACTGTTGGACCTTGGGGTTAATGCATTTAGCATGAGGGGAACGGGTGGTAACCCATAGTGGAGGCAAGTCATTCTTCCAAAGGAAGGGCCGACTTTATTGTGAAGGGTACGGGTAGTAACTCGCAGTGGAGGTAAGTCATTCTTCTATAGGAATGACCGCTTGGACAAGTAGATCGATGCAGTGAGCAGAAAAAATATGGGTAGTAACCCATAAGGGAGGCAAATCATTCTTCTAAAATAAGAACCGCCTGGACCCGGAGGTTAGCCCATTTAGCGTAAAAGGTATGGCTAATAACCCATAAGAGAGACGAATCATTTCGCCTAAGGAAGAACCACCCAGACCCAGAGGTCGACACATTTAGTGTAAAATATATGGGTTGTAGTCCATAAGGTAGGCAAATCATTCTTCCAAAGGAAGGGCCCCGAGACTCGGATGTGAACGCATTTAGAGTAAAAATAAATTGGTAGTAACTCATGAAAAAGGCAATTCATCCTTCCAAAAGAAGGACTGCCCAGACTAAGAGGCCAATTGTGACCGAAAAGAATTTTTGGGAGAAGGGCATGACTTATCTCATGTACGACAAGTATTGATCAATATTGACTTTAGTCAATAGCGATACCAAGAAAGTTAGCTAAGTAGTGTGTGTTAGCCACAAGACATTTAGTCTTAAAGTAAAATTCACATATACCCCTTAAAAGGGTGTTTACTACATCCACTTAGGATGAATGGGTCAAGCTTGATTCAAACCCGCACAAAGTGCGAGCAAATGACATGTGTTTTAAGAGAGCTCTATGGCCTTTCTCTTCATTAATCATTAGTCATACCAGGTATAGGACACCCAAAAGAATTACGCCTTGGCCGGATAATGACAAAAAATTATATTGAAAGAAAGACATTGCTTCTCTTGCATATGTTAACCATGATTAAAATAGTCGATTTGAAATGTAAAAAAGTAGTCAGGTTTTGAAGTGTCCCGATGAAACATGGATTAGTAAGATCATAAGGTGGTTCAACCGAATTTTTTTGTTTTTAGACAAGGTAATGAAAATTGACCGAGTCGATCGAGAAGGTTAGATATTCAAGGTGATCCAGCCACCTATCAAATAGTCATGAGATGTTTGTGTATCAGGTATATTTTGAATAGTCCAGGAGATGTGTATTTTGACCATGCATGGATCAGTGAAAAAAGTGCAATGTTTGAGCTCATACGACATATTTTTCAAAGAGGTTGTTTGATCAATCACCTTATCATAGAAGTTAGAGACACAAAGTAATCCAACAATGAAGATGTTTAGCTTTTAGCTAAATTTCGGTATATCTTTTAGGGATATACAACACATTTGTTTACAATGAGTAGAAACTATTATTTTCGGACACTACATCATGTGCAATTGAAAAGAATGTTTACTTTTGGAGAAGTATATGGCTTCTCTTATGTTGAACGTTGGTTGTACCTAGTACAAAACACTCAGAGGGAATTCTACCTAGCTCAGATGACAACAACGACCGTGATTGAAAGAGGTGCAAGAGTTTCCCTCACATATATCAACTATGAACTGAAATTGACATAGTCACCTTGAAGTATTGAAGGGGGTAAGATATCAAGGTTTCCTGATTCAAACATGGATCGACCGAATGATTTAGGTAGTCTAAATGATATAACATGTTCTTTTTTTGGATAAGGTAATATCAATCAATTGATTTATGATGCTAAAAAGTTAGACAAGATAGTCAAACCAAGAATTTTTAGTTTTTAATTAAACTCAAGCATGTCCTTTTAGGATAATAATCACATTCTTTATCGTGGATGGGTAGTGTTGTTTTAAATCCTACACAAAAATGTGGCCAAAAAAACATGCTAGGAGAAATTCATGGCTTCTCTTATGTTGAGCATGTATGAATCAGGGTTGACATTATTCAATATTATACAGTTAGTTAGGCAGAGTAAACTGATCATGGGAAGTTTTAGCTTTTAAGCACAACTTAAATATAACCCTTAAAGGATATATACAACAATCGTTAGACTTCATCCTCACAGAAGATGATTAACTCCAACCCCTGCTAGAAGCATTTGAATTCCATGTGGGACAGTCCATACCACAGCTACAAATGGAATCCAGGATTCTCACACACGAGACGGTGAAGGTGCATTGGAGATGGCAGTATTGAGAGAACAAATAGTGGATGACATTTTTAAATCTTGAATTGACCTATCTTGTTAATTTAAGAATATTTAATGATATTGTATCTCAATTGTATCATGGATATTTTTGGATTTGAAACCTTTATGTTATTGTTTTTTATTTATTTTATGTTTTAGTTTTTTATATTTTTTATGTTTTTTTTTTTTCTGAGCTTGTGATATACATGATGAGACTTTGGACCTTATGTGTGTTTCTGGATGGACTATTGCTCGGTGTTCATTAGTGTTACATGTGAAATCGCAATGAAGGCAACCAAGTAGGTTTCTTCTTCTCAGTGCAATAGTTTATGAGGCGTTTCTAGATGGCTTTTTTTGTATATGCACAATGAAGGCAACCAAATGCCTATGTTCTTTTCGGAGCAATGGGTTTTTAGGCTACTCTGGACGGCCTTTTTTGGTGATATGCACATGTGACACATGGGAGGCTAGCATGCAGTTTAATGGCAATCAAGAAATCATTTCTTTACAAGGTCGACTGTCATATTGCAATGACATATTTTTTGGTTGGTGTGGTGAGTTCTCTAAGTACTCACGTTTGCTATTTTTTTAATCAATTGTTTGTTTCTTTTCAATATTATTTCTTATTTTCAATTTCCACAATTTTTTTATTTCATCTAATTTTATGATTGATATGTTCTCTCTTGAATTATTGTAGGAAGATGAGCTCCAAATTTTCAGGGAACTCCGGACGGTGATATGCCACTGCAGATTGTCGTCTTTGTTACCGCAGTGAGCAGACGGTCCAGACAAGTATGTTTTCTTCAGTCGGGCAGACAGTCCAGCTGATTCCACTATCAATAGTGATCGGGGTTCGACGGTATCCCAACCGAACAACATTGCTCCGGACATGTTTCTTCTGCATTTTAAAATGAATATTATCATACTTTTAATTGTAATTTTAATATATTTTTTTTCTTTTTTATTAGATTTTTTAATACACACTCTTAAGTGAGGTGTATATCCTTTTTCATACTGTTATGAAGTGATTTTTTTTGTTCTAAACTATCAAATGTATAGTCATTGCAGTTCTGTTGCAAACAACACAACTACGTAGTGACAGAATAGTCATTTATCCAGAAACAGCTGTTTTCCAAATGTATAAATCAAACAGCTGGACAGATTATCCATATCAAGGGCAAAATGATCATTTATCCAGAAACAACTTCAAATCAATTATTTTTCAAACGCATAAATAAAACAGTCAACCAGCTTATTTGAATCAGCTACTGATCAACAACTTATCAGGATAAGCTGGATAAATTGCAGCTGCCCCAAGCAGACCCTTAATTTATAAAGACTAAGGTTCAATGGGAAGATTACATAATCAACTTTCATATATTAGTAGCTCTTAGTCAACAGGATTACATAATCTCAAGTTGTACCAAAACTAAACATAATTGTCTATATTACTTCATTGGCGTAGTTGATTGACTTAGATCTCATTTTTCACAAGCACCTACCAATAAAATTTCAAGTTACACATCATACATACCAATTGGAAAAAAAATGTAAGTTGATCTAGGCTCGACTGAAGCCAAATTGGGTCGAATTTTATAACATTTAGTTCATCTTGTCGTCAAGATGACAAGTTCAATTATAAATATGCTGAAATCAAAACCTAAATGATCTTAAATTTATATTTGAAACACTTTTTTATTAAAAATGTATCGACATTCATGCTTGATAAAAAAAATTCTTTATGACACATCAAGATATATTAATTCAAATATATTTTATTTCAAGTTTTTAAATAAATATTAAAAATAATTTATTTAACCAAACAAGCGCAAAAATTTTAAATACACTGTTTTTATCTAATTTTACATACATAAATCAAACAGAAAAAATAATTTTCCTTCTACTTTACAGAAAACCAAACAGACTAATAGATGCATAATACACTACAATTATAATACAATCTATTTCACTTTGTATTTCTACCCTAAACAACCAAACAGCCCCTACATTGCTTTTACACAGCATTTCATTTTCAACAAACCAAATAGCCCATAAGCTTACTACATCAAAATAGAATGAGAGAGCTTCACCTCCATAACTTTAGCATTAATATCAAAACAAATACTTAAGTCTATGCTTTCAAATAGAAGTCCTGCATGGCAAAGGTGTTCTACGGGTTGAAAAAAAAAAAATTTAAGTAGAGCTGAAGTAGATTATAAATATTAGTAGTCAGACTTTAAACAAATGGAATGTTAATGGTTAGTTTCTTAAATGAATCTAGTTAATCTCTGGCATATAATGCTTCAAAGAAGTGAGCTCCAGCTTTTGACCTGCAAGACACAAATGGGCAATTAGAAAAAAAAACATTTATATACATACAACATAATTCTTATGCATTCACATATCTAACCCCTAAACTTCACTTTTTTATATTTATACCACTCAAATCTTTAATAAAAATAGCCACCATTTTAACTTTTAAAAAGTGAAATACACCTTTTCATGCATGGTTAGGTGATATGTATGTAAAAATTGAAGTTTAGATGTTAGATATGTAAGGAAATTGAGAATGAGTGTCACAAACTACAACCAGGGAATTACATGCAAAGCATTGGAAACGTAGCTATTTAGTGATATAACATCCAATTCAATTTACTTTGCCGCAAACCATGATAATCTCTAAATAATAGCAAATATGCCAAATATTGCACCTCATGGGGATAAATATTGTTTAAATATTTGGAAGACATTCAGATAAGCAGAAGAAATTAGATGTGAGATACATAAATATGCAAGGTTTTAGGTTTATGTATGTAAATCCCCATACAATATAACACCAGAAACATGAAATACCTTCTCCACTGCATTCAAAGCATTTATTTGGTCCTGATTTTTCTTGAGTGATTGTATTTGAGTTTCCATGCTGCTGTTGTGTTCTTCAACCTGTGACAAAAATTTATGGCAAATACATCCCAAACATAAAAAAAAAACTATATTTAAATATCAAGATTATATATAATATACTATCAGTATTTAAAAAAAACGCTAATGGAAATAATTAATTAAAAAAACCTTTTGCAAGAGAGACTGGAGGTATTGCATCTCCTCCATCTTTAATGTGGACAATCTCTCTTTGATATCTTCTATGTTACTCCTGATGAATGAAAAATCAATTACCAAAATAGAATATGGGTATAAATAATTCTTCATCAAGATTTTCAGCTAAACATTAATCTAAATAAGTGGGAGTAAGACATCAAACTCATATGAAGAATGGAACCCACAAAGTACAGTCGCAGCTACCCCAAGTTAGTATAATTGTCATTATTATTATTATTATTCAATATCGAAGAAATATTTTAATCTGATGCAATCTAGGATACGACTAGCCAAACTATTGATTTAGTTACAACAACAATATCTCTTTCCAATGTAATTATTTCTTCGTTTGCCCAATGTAATAAATAAGGCTGACAAGACCTATGTATTTCTGGATTTTTGAGATATCTATGATAGCAAGATTATAACTTTACTCTAGTATTAAGCTAAAAGAGATCTTCAAATTTTCGGGAATTCGTGTGAAGCAAATGCCTTTCAAAGCTAGTTAGATTATGGTGGATCTACAACTTCTTTTAGGAGCTTACAATTTTGGAATTTTGAAAATTCTACAGCTCAAGTATACTTCCTCTAGTAGAGATCGCTGTGTGATTGCGACGAGGAATATGAGTATAATNATCATTATTATTATTATTATTATTCAATATCAAAGAAATATTTTAATCTGACTCAATCTAGGATACGAATAGCCAAACTATTGATTTAGTTACAACAGCAATATCTCTTTCCAATGTAATTATTTCTTCGTTTGCCCAATATAATAAATAAGGCTGACAAGACCTATGTATTTCTGGATTTTTGAGATATCTATGATAGCAAGATTATAACTTTACTCTAGTATTAAGCTAAAAGAGATCTTCACATTTTCGGGAGTTCATGTGAAGCAAATGCCTTTCAAAGCAAGTTAGATTATGGTGGATCTACAACTTCTTTTAGGAGCTTACAATTTTGAGAATTCTACAGCTCAAGTATACTTCCTCTAGTAGAGATCGCTGTGTGATTGCGACGAGGAATATGAGTATAATGTGAGGAACCATTGGATCAACTTTAAACAAGTGTATTAAATATATTGGCGTTGAAAAAATGATTATTTTGTAACGATGGAGTTATGTATTAACACGTATTCATCCTAAACTCGATGCTATTAAAAAACAGTAAAAACTAAAAAAATAGCCTGTTAAGAAACTTTGAACATAATACATTTCTCTTGAATTCTCACCTAGCATGTTCATTACACAAATTTTNTGATGGAGTTATGTATTAACACGTATTCATCCTAAACTCTATGCTATTAAAAAACAGTAAAAACTAAAAAATTGCCTGTTAAGAAACTTTGAACATAATACATTTCTCTTGAATTCTCACCTAGCATGTTCATTACACAAATTTTTAATATTGAGAATACTGGCATATCAAAAAATTATGTAACCTCAACACTTAAAACTAGCCCTTTTATAGAGGATCATGATTGTATGCATGTACTTATGTATATATGTATATATGTTTCTATATGTATGTATGTTTATATACATATGTGTGTGTGTGCGCGCGCGCGCACGCGTGTGTAGACATTTAGACATTTATCAACAATATATATAAGAGCAACAACAACAACAACAATAAAGCTTAATCCCACTACATGGGGTCGGCTACATGAATCCTTTTTCTCCATTGCATCCTATTTAGTGTCATATTATCATTTAGTTCTAATAAATTAAGATAATTTTTTATACAATAAGCCCAAGTTTTCCTAGGTTTACCTCTGCCTTTCTTATCATAAGTCGAATCTAAAACATCTACTCTCATAATCGGATAATATATACAAGAGCAACAATGAAAAAAAAAAAAAAGTGTACACATNAAAAATAAAAATATATAGGATTGAAAACAATCCAAATGAAAAAGAGAAAAGAAAGAAAAAAAAATATGGAAGTGAGGAGAAGCTTGAGGTATGCCTAATAAAAAATTGGCTTCACTAGGACCTACCTTAAGGGAAAAACTTAAATACATTTCTGAACTTATATTTATGGAATAGAACTTTAACTAGTAGTGTTCTCATGAAGTTCTTATCATTTGAATATTCTAAGTGACTTTATATTGCAACATATAGTCATTCTTGAAATGAATAGAAGACTAGAANGTTGAGGTTGAGAAAATACCAAACTTAGGTGTGTTATATAATTTATATTGTTCCCCTTGGAATTTATATATAAATGTGATGTTTTGTGTTGTGAAAGTTTATATGTGCTAAGTACATCATTTAGTCACTAAAAATTATGTCTATACTGATTGAAAAGATGTTTTTAAGGCTTGAAATTGATCAAAATTGCAAAAATCCTGGATTTGTACCAAAATCAGTAGACCTCATTGACGGCGCCCTCGACCCCGCTGACGTCGCTCTCGACGCTGCCGACGGCAAATTCCTCCCGAGACTTAGGATTTAATACCAATAGAGCATGCCGATGGCGCCATCGACCCCGCCGACAACAAGCTCACAAAAAAATACCTTTAACCACGATTTTGACCAGTCCACCTAAAAATGTCAATTTTGACCCAGGGCTTGAGAGAGCTTGGATTGAGAGGCGATTTCAATGCTTTTTGACACCAGATTTGATCATCTCTAGGTAAGAGCTTCACTCCAAGTTAAAAATATTTGATTTTCACCATGGATTTCTTCCACATTGAGGAGATCCAAAAAATTTGAGACTGTGAAGAAAATTTGGGAAGAAATTCATGGATCTTAATGTTGAACTTTTAAAATTACTATTGGAAGCCATTATTTGCATATTTGAAGTAATTTTTGAAATTTTTCTATAATTTAATTAGATTGAAATGGCTCCACAACAAAAGAGATGGGTTGAGTTCGATGAGTCTCACTTCATCAATGCGATGGCTCAAACAAGATTTACTTCAATATTTAAAGGAAAGAAGTGTATACTAGATCGAGTTTTTGAAAGTCCAGAAGGAGAAATTGAACGAGTTATTGCCGAGCGGGGGTGAGAAAACTTTTGTTACATCAACAATAAAGCTGATGTAAATGTTGTGAAGGAGTTTTACGCCAATGTAATCTATTCTGAAGATGGAATCGATCAAGTGCGGGGATTTCCTGTTGAATTTACTGCCGCCCGCATCAACACCTTTTACGAAGTCCCATACGCTTATAGTTCCCACTATGAATCCTTTAGTACGATGGAAGGCCCCCTAAATGATGTGATCAACTTTCTAACTGATGGGAAATGAACATGGAAGATAAAACAACGAGAACGGGTAAATTTTTCTGCTTCCATGTTGAATGCCACCTCTAAGGCGTGACACTATTTTATTTCCTCACTCGTTATCGACTTATCACCATAGTGAAGTAACTAGAGATAGAGTTATTTTGAATTTTTTTATTCAGAATAATAGAACTATAAATGTGGGGAGAATTATTTGTAAGAATATATTAACTTCGACAAGGAGTGAGACAAGTGAAGGTCTAGGACATCCTTGCCTTATTTATGCAATTTGCAAACTTTCTAGAGTGGAAATTGGAGATGAAGAATGGGTTTACCCTATGAAACCCATTAGTAAGGCCAATTTAAAAATTTATGAATCCCATGAGAAATGGAGAACTGGGAGTAGAAGTCAAGAACCTTCTACTAGTAGAGATGTCCCCTCTACAAGTTATGACCTTCCATCTTCTAGTTCCCGTACCCTAACTGGTTTGATGATTGAGTTGACCTTGCAGTGGAAGAGCATAGAGTTAATAATTGAAAGGATTGGAGGTTTAGAACGTCGATACGATTATGATAGTGACTACCTTCAAAGGCATTCAAATTTTGAGGTAGCTTATTATGAAGCTTAGGCCCGACACTACAGAGGTGAGCCTGATGTTACTTTTCCTGAGTGCCCCAATATACTCAGTATCAACCCAATCCACCTGCTGATCAAGGTGATGAAGACATAGTTTGGGATTTTGATATTTGATAGTAATTGATGTACTTGTACTTGTACTTTTATTTTTGTGATCTTTTGTAATAGAAATGGATATTTATGTGTATTTGGACTTTCATTATTATTATTATGTGTACTTGGATAATTTTAATTTTGGTTATAAAGTTCGTATTATAGTTAAATTTGCATGTGTAGTTTAATAGATGTTGATTAGTATTATGTGAATTGTAATGTAATGTGATTTTTATTTTCACACTTTAAATTATTTTGTTTAGTATTGTGGTTGTGTTAGGAAATATTGTGCTTGTTTAATATTTTAGTTTTATACTTATTTGTTTTATTTAGTATTGTAATTGTGTTAGGAAATGTTGTGCTTGTTTAATGTTTTAGTTTTATACTTATTTCAAAATTTCATAAAAATTTCTTTAATGATTTATATGTGTAGAAAGCGTCTAATATTATAGACCAGGTGAAGTAAGTGTTAGGAAATATTGTGCTTATTTAATGTTTTAGTTTTATACTTATTTCAAAATTTCATTACCCAGAAATTCCTCGAACGATTTATATGTGTAGAAAGCTCCTAATATTACAGACCAGGTAAAGTAAAAATTTTGAGAAGGCTTGCAAAAATTTCAGAATGATGAAAATGCCTAAAATACTGAGGTATGTTTTATATTTAGAGTTTCTCTTTCCACCTGTATTATTTTATATTGAAAATTTTAAGTTGGGGGGGGGAAAAAAAGATTAACTATTAGATGTCCTCTATTTAATTATTTTCAAAAATTATTTATATTATTTTATGTAGCGAATTTAATTCAAGTAACTATATTTTTGTAACTATTTAAAAATTATGGTAGATTTAAAGGAATATTTTTGTAATGAAAATAAATTTTGTAACTTAAGATATTTAGTATAAGAGAATAAGACTATAGTTAACTATTTAAAGTAAAAGAAACTTTATTTTGAAGTATTAAGAATCTGAAAATTCATTTGAGAAGAAAAGATTGGGGCTCAATGATGTAAAAACTATGAAATATTTATAAGGTAAAGGAATGCTTTAAGTTTCAAATTTAGGGAAAGAAAAGTGAAGTTCAAAATCATTAAAGGCTATCTAGATATAGTAATCCTCACTTAAAAAAGGTAAAAGAAANTATCTTGAAATGAATAGAAAACTAGAACTCTTAAACTTGATGACTAGATAACTTTGTGGCTACAAAGTTAATTCAATTACTTGAATTTTTTCTAAAAATATCACTATGATATATATTTAAATCAAACTTATAGTATTTCTGAATTAAAACTTTACTACAATAGATCATAACTTTTATAGTACCAAATTACTCGAGGAAAAGTAATTGTTAAGTTATGGGATTTTGACCCAAGGAAAATATGTTGAGATTTTCATACCTATTTTATACTGTTTTAATGATATTGCACTTTAAGTAGAACTAAAATTACTTGAGGACAAGTAATAGTTAAGTTTGGGGGATTTTGACCAAAGAAAAATATATTGAGATTTTCATACATCTTTTATACTGTTTTTTATGATATTGCACTTTAAAAAAAGGTATTTTTGAATTTTCATACCTATTTTATACTATTTTTAATGATATTGCACTTTAAAAAAGGTATTTTTGATGTTTTATTGCAGGAATGATGAATTAGGGTCATTGGAGAAAAAAAAATGCAAAAAGGAGTGAATTAGGAGCAAAATAGACCAAAATGTGAAGAATTTAACTAGGGCGCCGACGGCGCCGACAGTGAGCTTTTCCCAAGACACCAAAATTAATTCATTAAGAAGGTCCGCCGATGGCACCCTCGAGGCCGTCGACGGTGAGCTCGATAGTTATGCCAAATCAGGCTTTGGATAAGGCCAAATTTTGAAGGGATGCTTAGGCAATTCTTGGGAAAGTTCATCCACAACTTTAAAAGAATATTTTGGTCGAAAATTAGAGAGTCCTGGAGGTTAGAGAGGTTCCATTAGTGCATAGAGAATTTACTAGAGTGTTAAAATTGTGAGAAATTCTTTGAGAGATTGCAAGAGTGGAGGGAAAGTGAGAGATTTCTTCCTTCTTGCCGCTTCAAAGAGGAATTCTGTGTGTTGTAAAGAAAGGAAGAGATTCAGAGGAACATTGAGGAGTTTTATAGGGAGAAATTAGAGATAAGTTTATTTATTTTTATAGTTTGTATGAATTTAATTTTATATATGAATTCTAAGTTTTGTTGTGTTTTCCCCATGAGATCTGAGTAGTTTTCTGTCTTTCTCATTCTCTCGAGATTTGTGAAATGTTGATTTGAATTGGTGAAGCCGTGAAAATGTTTATAAAATTGTGTTGATCTTTTCACTTTGATTTTATTTTACTTTCAATCTGGCCAATTGATTTTTTAAAATATGTTGAGTTTTACAACTAAAGTAAATATTACATCCAAGATTGAGGGAGGTCAGAGCCCTAGGAAGTGGGGTGCAAATAAATAGATAAAAAATTTTGTCGGGCATAGAATTGGAGATTTTAAAGTGACAGACAAAAATCCCCAATTCGGTCCTATCGTTTCGGTGCTGAAGTGTAGATGTTAGCCCTCAAGCAAGGGGAACGTAAGAGCTCTAAAGAGAGAGCCGGTATCCTCACAGCCTAGCTGCAGACTTAGTAAACAAGCGTAAGATTAGTCAATGTTCTTTATGCCTGGACCAAAGGGTAAAGAATAGGTATGCTCCTATTTGGCACAATATAAATTGAACTAATTCATTTTATCCATTCACCATAATTTCTTGACAAGGAGAAGAACAATATAATTTGAACCAATTCACTTTATCCATTCACTATGGTAAAGAATAGGTATGCTCCTATTTGACACAATCTAAATTGAACTAATTCACTTTATCCATGCAATATAATTTGAACTAATTCACTTTATCCATTCACTATAATTTCTTGACAAGGAGAAGGATTCTTTCTTATATATTGAATATCACAAATTAAACCCTACTTTCTATCTTTAGTTTTTTATTAGTTACATTGAACTAATTCATTTTATCCATTCACTATAATTTCTTGACAAGGAGAATGATGCTTTCTTTAGATATTGATAATCACAATTGAACCTTCATTAGTATCATTAGTTATTTAAAATTTATTAAAATTACAAATTTATTTCAATTGCCTATTAGTGATAGATAAGCAAATTGAACTTTGTTGTTGTGATTAAAGTATTACTTTTCTAAAATCTTAGTTTGTGGTTCTAAACTTACTCCCCATGGGATTGATATCAAGGACTCCATTAGAGCTCTATATTACTTGAGTGATACGTATACTTGCGTTGATAAGTGTGACTTTACATTTATTGAATATTTATTTTGTCCATATTTATTGAATCTATAATTGTTATTAAAGATTTGGTACAGTTGCTAAGGAAGTAAATCTTTTAGCAGCAGTATTAAATACTTATATTTTTAAGCATATATATAGTCACGGTCACCTGCCTAGCCGATCTTCAGAACTATTCAAACTTTAAATTAACCATTGTTCTTTATAGCATCTTTAGTAAAGGTAAAGAATATAATTTCTCCTATTTAGAACAACACAATTAACATACTTCCACAACAGAATTCATATACTTATTACTGATTCATAATAAAGAGAAAGGTATTTTCATATCAAGTGATTTTCTCTTACATAAACTTAAGTTATCTTTAGAAATTTTACTGTTTTGTCAAAATATCAAAAATACCAAAAAGATTTGAATTTTAATACTGTAAAACATCTATAGTTTATGTAATTGTCTTTTTAGAATAGAAATTTTGTTGTACAATAGTGCATATTACATAATTTCTCTGTGGGTTCGATATTCAGGTCTTAATCAAAAAGTCTTATAATACATGATAAAGATACATATACTTGCGTAATATCCCAATATATAAATTAAAAAGTTAAATTCTTATTTTCTTTAAGATCAATTTTTTGGTTTTATTGTAAATTAAGGAAATATAAGTGAAAATTATAATTAAAGTCAATGTTATACTGTTGCATATAAACAGTCAGGATCAGGCAGCATGAACATCTTCAACAACAAAATATGTCTACACCAGCTAAACTATTCCTTAGAATTAAACAACTTAGCCATAGGATTTTTACTGTCTAGTGTGACATAAATTCTCAACTTATCTTTAGGCCTTTGTATGGTTCTACTATACAATATAAACCTTAATCTGTTTTAGTATTCTAAGGTTATCCTTCATCACGACCTAAATCCTCTCATCTTCCAGGCTATTCGTGTGATTGTTTCACACAAATGTAAGCCCTAATTAATAAAAATTAGCAGGATGAAAAATTTAAATATTTCTCCTCTAACTTGAAGCCAAAAAGTAGGATAGCTTGAAAAGTCACCGAGGTTCTCCTCAAAATTTGTGACATCCTCTAGTTCTTCTTCCTTTAGATTCCATAATAAATGTTTCAAATTTGAGCTATTCTCATTTCACACCTCTTTGTCCAATCTTTTGGAAAGTCCTATCCTTTGAAATTCTTAAAGACAATATCCCCTGATTTTTATTGAGAGTTTTCTCAGGTGACTTCGGTTATCTAAGATGTAACTAACTATAAGGGCATGCGTTTATAGGAAACTTTCAAGAACCCAACTTAATATAAAACCTATTTAATTCTTCGTATTAAATAGAGAAATTTGTCAGCTTATAATAAATAGTTTCATGGACCAAATGGATGTCAAATATTTCTTGGTTTATTTGTTTGAGCCTCACTATCAAGTCATGTGTTGATCATTCGGGATAGGTACATAGTGTGATGTGTAGTGCTCTTTCCTCTAATCTTTGAAAGATATGTGAATCAATTTGATTTCATAATTTTCTAAACTAAATATATATAACTTAAATTCCCTTCCAAAGTGATTGTTGGGATTTTCGTGTCGGCGACCGACAACATCCATAGGACCCCCCTAAAATTGTGCTGACATAGGGTTTCGAGGGCAATTTGGTAATTTTGAAAAAGTTTTGGGGGAAAAGGCTAAATTGGGTATTTGGTAGAATGAGATCAATTGAGGATGTAAATCATAAAAAGTACCGTTCCTTGAGTCATGAAACTAAGGGAACTCCAAATATGGATTCTCCATGCGTTGATCTTAGTCAAACCCTAGCATAGGGCTAAGGGCTTAGGGGACAATCCACATGAGTTTCCAAAAAAGGGATCAAGCTAAGAATGTTTGGTTAAGGGTTGGGGTTGTTAGTGTAAATGAGGGATATCTAGTGTGTGTGCACAAGACTTACCAAGGCCACACCACCCAGGGCTAACTCTAAGGCCAAACAGTCCTATGGGGACTCCTATTAAGCTCCTTCATATTGGCTCCACCTACTAAGTGCTAGAGGTTAGATCCAACATCTGAAACTTCAACATGAGTAAATAAAGTTTTTAGAATTTCTAATGGTGAGGGTTCATTTACTAGTCTTCTAGGAATAGTCAGCAAGAGATTCTTTTGGCAAAATTTTAAGCTTAAGAAAAAACTAGACCTCAACCAAAAGTGAGGTCAACAATATGTATGGTTAAATTCTCAATTTTTTTATTATATATTTCTTCCTTTACAATAGCACCAAAAACATGATCTGAAGCAAATAAGAGTGCAACTATTATATTTAAATATTGGGATACTATGCAAGTACATACCATTATCAAGTAATATAGGACTTTTTTATTAAGCCTCGAATATTGAATTCACAGAGAGTACTACAAATTTTTAAGAAGAATTTAGATAACCAATTCTACATTGAAAAATATTCTTACTCAAACTATAGATGCTATAATAGGAATGAAGGTTTGATCTTTTTGGTAATTTTTTTGATAATTGAAGATAAAGTAAAGAGCTAACTAAATTTCACTAGATTTTTGTAAGATGAAAGCATTATGAATAAAATTTGTTTTTCCTTATCATGATATAGTAACAAGTATAAGAATTACGTTGTGGAAGTATTTAAAATTTGTTGTGCCAAATAGGAGCAATAATATTCTTCAATATTACTCTTTACTTTTACTAGAGATGCTATAAAAAAATAATGGCTAATTTAAAGTTTGAATAGTCTTAAAGATGGGCTATGATAGGGAAGATACTAGCTCTCACTCTAGAGTTCCCTCTTCTCCCTCCTCCTGGGGGCTAACATCTCATATAAAGACCTAAAAAATAAACTGAATCTGGGACTTTAGCTCGTCACTCTAAAGTCCTCTAACTCTTCACCCTTTAAAGTTTATTTCTCTATTTATTTGCACTCAACCATATGAATTACATTCTCATCCATACAATATCATGTGATTCTTATCATTAGTTTACTGAGACAATATCATCTAGGCTCTTACATATTCTCACAACAAATTTTAACATCTTAATTGGCCAAATTAAGAAGTAAATGAAGTATAAGGATTAAATCATCACAAGTTATTCTGGCATTAAAGATCAATACTTCACGTAACTTCCATCCAATGCTTAATTACTTATCATTTTAATGAAAATTATAAAGGGAACTACTCAGAGTTCAGGGTGAAAACTCAAAAACATTTAAGTTTAAAACTAGAAATCATGTAAACACACAAGAAGTCTAAATTAAAATCAAAGGTAGTCACAAAGATAAAAACTTATCTCAAATTCCTCTCCACCAAACACTTGAATTTGAAACTCTTCCTTTCTCTTAAAATACTCTCTACTAACAAAACTTCAACTACTCCCTGTCTTCTCTCTAGAAGTATCCTAATTATTCTATGATGAGCGAGTCGGTAGAAAGTAGTCTCAAACAGGAGGGGGGCTTTCAATTTAATCTAAGTCCTTTTATAACTTTCTAAAGGTGTTTTGGTGTCTCTTCAAAAATGTGTTTCAATGAATCTTCCAGGAGTTGCCTCGTTTCAATAGCCATTTGAATGTATTTTCATGCCCATTAACTATAATCAATGTTTTCACCAAGAGTTGTTTCAAGCACCCCTTCAAAATTCATTCAAACTCAACAAATTCTTAAATAACTACCTTTGTAGCATAAGCACAATGTATTCGGCTCTATTCTTCTAGTGCTTAAGCGTCAGTCCTTCGTGCTTAAGTGCCACACTTCATTTGGACACCTTCATTTTTGCTCCAAATTTGATCCTTTTTTTCTCCTTTCACCATATTTCATCCATTTAAGTGTACCTGAAAGAAAAACTAACAAATACCTTCCAATAAAGCGTAATACCCTTAAAAGTAGGTATAAAAATGTGTTCATAATTGCTATATATTTTAGGTGTATCAAAATTCCCCAAACTAAAAAAGGTAGTTGTCCTCAAGTGACACTCCAATCTTTCAAAACTAAAATAAACTAATTATGTAAATGAGTTTCTTTAGGATATTCTAAAATTTTGATCTAGAAATTTAGTAGTACAATTTAGAAAAAACTTTAGTAAATGAGACCAACTTAGAGTTTATAAATTTTTAAAATAAAGAAGTCTTAAAATATGAGTTCCTATCTAGTTCAAAAATACTTATAAAGTCTCCAAATATAGAGTTTAGGCATTCTATCTTCTCAATTTATAAAAAATTATTAAGAATAATTATACTTACTATATTATATTCCTAAGCTTAAGAGTTTGTCAAGTCGTATACTTCAAAAAGAGCAGATGTGAACCAATTTTTTATTTTGCACTAATCCTCAAGCTTCTCCTCCCTATTTCAACTTTACTGTTCTTTTTTTTTCCTTCTCCTTTTCATTTTCTTTTTCTTTTCCTTACAAGTGAGGATTATTATATAAGGATAGACCTTTAATGGTTTTAAATTTCACTCTTATTTTCCTAAAGCAAGAGATTGATATATATCCTTTACTTGAAAATATAATAATAGTTTTGAAAATTATTATTAATTAAAGAAAGTTAAATATTGAAAATAAAAGTCTAATCCTTTGACATTTTTTAAAAATACAACTTCTCCTACTAATGGTAGTTACACATTTCTTATCATTTCAACACTAGAAATTTTTAACTTTAAATTTTTCTACATTATTATAGATTTTAACTAAATTTTCTTACTTTTTTCTTTATTGAAAATTTTACTTCCCTAATATATCTTCATACACATAATCATTTTTTTTCAAATCAACATCAAATTTTTTGGTNTACACTAGAAATTTTTAACTTTAAAATTTTCTACATTATTATAGATTTCAACTAAATTTTCTTACTTATTTCTTTATTCAAAATTTTACTTCCCTAATATATCTTCATACACATAATCATTTTTTTTCAAATCAACATCAAAATTTTTGGTAGCACATTTGAGAACAAATAAAATTCAAGTTTTGGAAATTGTTTTTCATCCCCCCAAACTTAAATTTTTAATAAGATAAAACATATTAGCATCATATATATATATATATACATACATAAATAGGTATATATAAATATGTATGTACATACATAAACATGTATATATAAATATGTATATATAAATACATAAACATGTATATATATAGGTATATATACATAGATAAACATGTATATATAAATATGTATATATACATACATAAACATGTATATATATATAGGCAGGAATGAAAACTAAAAATAACATGCTTATATGAATTTTCTTACCTTAAATATATAAGTACTAAAATTAAAAATAGGGGTAAAGATTAATTGATCAAATTTTAACTGAATTTTAACATATATGAGATTCACTAGACATCTATGCAGTGGGGGATAACATAAAGGTACATAAACACACACTAACATAAATTCATAACTGCAACAAAAAGAAAATATGTGGTAGTAAATTGAAAATTTAAACATGAAGTTCTTAAGTGAAAGTTAGTAATATTCTAAACCTTCCTAATATCTCTAGAATANCATTTTTTTTTTAAAGCAAAAGAGCTAAAATGGCTCCTTAAATGTTAAATATCAAAAGGGGAAATACAAGGGTTGGAGAGTTAAGTACCCTCCCAAAAAACATGAAATGGAGATAAAAAGGGGAACACAACCTTCCCCCAAAGGGTCTACCTCATAGTAGTTACAAACATTTGATGTAGGGGAGTGCCAAATTATCTCCATTCAGCAGGAACTTTAATTCAGGTGTAATTGACAGCCCAACAAAAGTTTGTTCAGTGTTTCTACCCTGGGAGGTAAGCCAATGAGCTGGGCAGTTACCTTCTCTATGAATATGTTTAATATTGATCATGTAGTTGTGTAGAAGGGCAACTAAGAGATTGTTCCATCTGGTTATATTCCAAGGGGGTTTTCATCATGAAGGAAGATTTGAATGCAATTGGTAGAATCTGTTTCAATGATCAAAGGGCCCATATTGCAATAAGAAGCAATTCAGATGGTCCAGTAGATAGCTATGAATTCAGCCTCCAGAGCATCCTTTGCCACAGCAGGAGCAGTGAAATATATAATGGGAGAACCATGAGACTTCCTGAAGATTCCCCCAATACCAGCACAACCCTTTGAGAAGCTGCCATCAATGTTGACTTTCAACCAACCAATGGGGGGGACTCCAAAAAATTAGTTTGAAAGCTTGAAGAAGGGGAGTGTTGTTTCCTGGAGTCCAGTGCTTTATAATATTAGGAAAGTGATGAAACTTGATCAATTTTTGAATGTAAGAGATACAATTCATAGTTACAGATGTGGGCCCTGACATCTTCTCATCAAATTTGCTTTGGTTTCTGTACATCCATATGAACCATGCCACAATACATGGTATCACCCAAAGGTTGTTGTTATGCCAATCTTTCCAGCTAGAAGAGAATTTAATCCAGCTTACATTCTGACTATTGATATTTAGGAGCTTGATTAAGCCAGACCAAATTTCTTGAGAGAGGGCACATGAGAAAAATAGGTGATCCAAGGTTTCTTCAGCAGCACAACAAAGTGGGCAGATTGAAGGCCCTCTCAGCCCTTTAATCTTTAATATATCATCTGTAAGCAGTAGGGGAACATATAGCAGTAGGGAATGCTATATGTTTGAATTGTTCTGTGTTTTTACCCCATAGGTTCCAATTAAAGAAATGATGGTAAATGTAGGCTGAGAATTTCTGGGAGTAAGCCTGTTTAGTGATTATTTTGTCTTTGGCAATGGAAGAGATAGGAGTATCCTTAACCCACCTCACATGTTCACTGGATAGAATAGTGTTCAGCAGCCTGCAGTTCCACTGATTTTCAGACCAAAAAATCCCTGACAAGACACTGAGTGTTGTGATTGGGGTGGAGGCATTCAAGTTTCTCTCCATTACTGACCCAGTTATCTAACCAAAAGTTGATATGCCCATCTCTTAGCTCCCAAAGGAAGAGTTCCTCAGCTTTATTTCTGATTTTCAACAGATTTGTCCATAGTTTGGAATCCCCTATCCTCCTGGATACCAAAGAGGGATGTAAAGATCTCTAATATTTCCCTTATAGAAATCTGGCCCAAACGCTATCCTGGGACCTAAATCTGATCCATAATTTACAAAGATTTATGAAACCCAAGTGTTGGAAGTCTTTAAAGCCCAGCCCACCAGCTTGTAAAGGTTTGCATAATTTATGCCAAGGGAGCCAGTGAAATTGCTTCCTTTGACCAGACCAGAGAAATTTGTTGAAAATCCTTCCAATGGAATTTTGAGTACCCGTTTGCATGGAGAACATTTGAAGGACATAAGAAGGCATTGCAGTGAGAATACTCCTCAAAACAGTGGTCCTTCCACCATTAGAGAGGAAGGAGTTAGTCCAATGATCAAGTTGTGCTTTGATCTGATCAATGACATCTTGGAAATGTATTTGTTTAGTTCTGCCTTTGAGTTGATGTATTCCAAGATATTTAATAGGGAGGTTGGCATAGCAGAAGCCAGTGTATTCAGAAATCCAGTGCTTGAGCTGAGGTGTGGAGTTTTTATTGATAATAAATTGACATTTTTGTTTGTTGAGTGCCATACCTGAGGTATGCTGAAAGTGGAGAAGGCAATTGTATATCCTCCTGACAGAATTCTTGGCAGCATTGGAGAAAATAATAATGTCATCAGCATAAGCCAAATGGCTTATAAGGATATTAGATCTGTGATGGAAAGCCAGATGAGGTGAATTAGAAACCAGCCTATTCAATTGTCTTGAAAGATAGTCCAAAGCAAGTATAAAAATGGTTGGAGACAAGGGGTCTCCCTGTTTGATCCCCCTGGTAGCATTGAAGAAGCCATGACACTTGCCATTGATAAGAATTGAATGTGCATTACATTTAAGCCATCTGTGTATCAAATTAATAAAGTCTTCATTGAAGCCTCTAGCAGAAAGAGTGTCAAGGATGAATTCCCAATTAATGGTATCATAGGCTTTGCTTATATCCAATTTGAAAATGACATTTCCTCCTCTACAATTGCTGTCAAGATCTAGCAGGAGTTCCTATGCAAGAAGGATGTTGTCAGTAATATTCCTCCCTTTAATAAAAGCCACTTGGTTTTCACTAATGAGATGTTGAAGGTGGGTTTGCAGCCTAAACATAATGATTTTGCTGATTATTTTGGAGATCACATTTGTTAGGCTGATTGGACTGTAATCCCCCCAAGTTTTCCTATTTTGGTTCTTAGGTATCAGAGTGATGGTGGACGCACTGAAATATTTAGGGGGGTCCACAACAAGAAAGAAGTTTTGGACACCAAGGATAATATCTTGTTTAGTCCTATCCCATGTGGCTTTATAAAAGGTAGATGTGTAGCCATCAGGTCCAGCAGTTTTGAGGCCATCAATAGAATCTAAGGCTTGCTTAATCTCATCTTCCAAAGGGGTATTGTTGAGATTTAAATTTTGAACATAATGCTGACAGCTAGAGAACATCTCAGTTTTAATAGGATTTCTGAAATCCAGTTCATTGGTGAACAACTTATGGAAATGTTGGACTGCATCATCAGC
>JXCR01130036.1:43209-54344 GCA_002079205.1 Phalaenopsis hybrid cultivar
TGATTTCAAATTGTATGCGTAAATTTGGACCTGAAAATCTTATACCCTACGATTCGGAATTAGAACACACTGTTAGAAGGATTAGAAAATTAGGAAGAGAACCTAGAAATTCTGATACAATGGAAAACAACATGAACAATCACGGAATAGAAAATGAGAACCAACCTAGACCCTTAAGAGATTATGCAAATCCTATAGTAGGTGAGATTCACTTATCTATCCAAAATCCTGATACAGGTGCTATTTCATCTGAGCTCAAACCTACTATTATCCAAATGGTACAAAACAATCAATTTGGAGGTACACCAAATGAAGATGCTAATTTACATCTCGTTAGTTTTTTAGAATTATGTGCTACTTTTAAATATCACAGAGTCTCAAATGATGCTATTAGACTTAGACTTTTTCCTTTTTCACTGAGGGATAAGGCTAAAATGTGGTTAAATTCATTAACACCTAGATCTATTAGAACTTGGGGAGAACTTTCACAGAAATTTCTATTCAAATATTTCCCTCCATCTACCTGGATCTATTAGAACTTGGGGAGAACTGTCACAGAAATTTCTATCCAAATATTTCCCTCAACAGGATCTATTAGAACTTGGGGAGAACTTTCACAGAAATTTCTATCCAAATATTTCCCTCCATCCTGGATCTATTAGAACTTGGGGAGAACTGTCACAGAAATTTCTATCCAAATATTTCCCTCTATCTAGGATCTATTAGAACTTGGGGCGAACTTTCACAGAAATTTCTATCCAAATATTTCCCTCCATCTGGATCTATTAGAACTTGGGGAGAACTTTCATAGAAATTTCTATCCAAATATTTCCCTCCATCAGAATCTATTAGAACTTGGGGAGAACTGTCACAGAAATTTCTATCCAAATATTTCCCTCCATCCAAGGCTCCTAAACTAAGAAATCACATAACATCGTTCTGTCAGATTGATGGAGAGTCAATATATGAAGCTTAGGAGAGATTTAAAGATCTTTTTAAGAAGTGTCCTCATCATTCGTTACCAGATTGGTTAATAATTCAAACTTTTTATAATGGATTAGTGTGATCTCTTAGATCGATTATAGACGCTGGGGCTGGTGGTTCTCTAATGTCAAAACCTTTTGATGAGGCTTATTCATTAATAGAAGAGATGGGTACCAACAATTTTCAATGGCCCTCTGAACAAGTAAATCATAAAATAGTAGCTAGTATCCATGATTATGATGCAATATCTATGTAAGCTTGGTAGATTGCTGCAATATCAAAGAAATTAGATCATTATGGGATGAATTATTCTTCAACACCTCTTGTGATGGAAGAGAATTCATCTGGGCAATTTGTGGATGTTCAACCTTCGTATGAGACTTTAAATGAAGAAGAAAATTCATCTGGGCAATTTGTGGATGTTCAACCTTCATATGAGACCTTAAATGCTATGATTGGTGCAATATCAAAGAAATTAGATCATTATGGGATGAATTATTCTTCAACACCTCCTATGATGGGGAAAATTCATCTGGGCAATTTGTGGATGTTCAACCTTCATATGAGACCTTAAATGCTATTAAAAACCCATATTCAAATTATTATAACCCAATTTGGAAGAATCATCCAAATTTTAATTGGAATAACAATTCTTCTACAAATCAACAATGGGCAATGAAGAATCATCCAAATTTTAATTGGAATAACAATTCTTCTACAAATCAACAATGGGCAAACAATGAACCCATTTATCCAACTGGGGAAATGTTAACTATGGACCTTCTTATCCTCCATGATTTAACAACAATACTCAAATTAAGGAGAAGAAGTTATCTATGGAAGAGTTGATATTAAACATTCAACAATTACAGAATCAAGGAAATCAATTGCAAATTCGAGGAAATCAATTACAACATCAAGGAACTGCTATCAAGAATATTGAAAATCAATTAGGGCATATCGCTACTGCGCTTAGTAACCGAACATTAGGAACTGATTATTGTGGAATCAAATCCTAAAGATCAAGGAAAAGAACAAATCAAGGCAATTCAATTATAAAGTGGGAAGGAATTAGAGACAATAGTGCAAAAAGAAATAGAAACTGAAAAAGAGAAAGTGGATACCGAAAAAGAAAAGGATCATGGAGTGCAAAAAGAAATAGAAACTGAAAAAGAGAAAGTGGATACCAAAAAAGAGAAGGATCATGATTGCAAAAAGAAATAGAAACTGAAAAAGAGAAAGTGGATACCAAAAAAGAGAAGGATCATGAAGTCCATTTACACCAATGAAAATTACTATGGAGAAACCTCCACCACCGTTTCCTCAAAGCTTGAAGAAACACAAACAGAATAAGCAATTTTTCAAATTTTTAGAAATTCTTAAGAAGTTAACGGTAAACATTCCCTTCATAGAAGCTTTAGAGCAATACCCAATTATGTGAAATTAATGAAGGATACTCTTAACAAGAAAAGGAAGTTCACAGACAATGAAACTATTGCACTTAGCGAAGAGTGTAGTGCAAATATTCAGAAAAAGCTTCTTGAAAAATTAAAAGATCCTGGTAGCTTCACTATACCGTGTGCTATCGGTGAAAANTTTAAGAAGTGTCCTCATCATTCGTTACCAGATTGGTTAATAATTCAAACTTTTTATAATGGANGTGCTATCGGTGAAAAATTTTATGGAAGAGCTTTATGTGACTTGGAAGCCAGCATTAACCTTATGCCTCTATCAATTTTCAAAAGATTAGGATTAGGAGAAGTCTCACCTACTTCTGTAACTCTATAGTTAGTGGATCGTTCAGTTACATATCCTAAGGGAGTTATCGTAGATGTGTTAGTAAAAGTGGACAAATTTATCTTTCATGTGGATTTTATTGTTTTAGATATGGAGGAAGATAAAGAAATACCTATCATTTTAGGGAAACTATTTTTAGCTACTGGAAAAGCTATGATAGATGTTCAAAAAAAAGAATTAACTATGAGAGTAAATGATCAAGAAGTAAATTTCAACATTGCGAAATCTATGAAATATCCTGCTATTGAAAGAGATAATAAGTCTTTTCACATGGAAATTGTTGAACATCTACTAAATGAACATTTTAAAGAAAATTTTGAAGATACAAAGTATTTTGAAAAAAGAAGAGAATTTTGAAAAACAAATTGAAGAGAATGATGAAATTATTTTGGATAAATTAGAAAATGAAAAATTAGATTATGTTCAGGAAAGATTTGAGATGTTGGATATTACAGAAAATGCTGATAAGAATTTATTTCCATCAATTATAAAACCACCTAAACTTGAGTTGAAAACATTACCTAACCACTTGAAGTGTGTGTTTTTGGGAGACTCATCTACATTACCTGTTATTATATCTTCAGAATTAAAAGAACTGCAATAGCAAAGACTATTCGACACATTAAAAAGAAATAAGAAAGCTTTTGGTTGGACCTTAGCTGATATTAAGGGAATTAGCCCTTAAATCTGTATGCACAGAATTATATTAGATGAACAATATAAACCAAGATTTGATCCATAAAGGAGATTAAATTTGATAATGAAAGAAGTAGTTAAAAAAGAAATTTGGAAATGTTAGACACTGGAATTATATATCCTATTTCAGATAGTGCGTGGGTAAGTCCTATTCATTGTGTTCCTAATAAAGGAGGAGTGACTGTTGAAACAAAAGAAAATAATGAATTAATACCTATTAGAAAAGTTATTGGGTGGCGTAATTGCTTTGATTATAGAAAATTAAACACTGCCACCAGGAAAGATCACTTCCCTTTACCCTTTTTAGCAAATAGTAAATAAACTTGCTGGGCACAAATATTTTTGCTTTTTAGATGGATATATAGGTTACCATCAAATTCCTATTGCTCCTGAGGATTAAGAAAAGACAACATTTACTAGTCCTTTTGGAACTTTTGCTTTTAGAAGAATGCCTTTCGGATTTGCAACATTTCAGAGATGTATGATGTCTATATTTAGTAAGTTAATTGATGATGGATTGGAAATGCAACATTTCAGAGATGTATGGTGTCCATATTTAGTAAATTAATTGATGATGGATTGAAAGTATTTATGGATGATTTCTCTGTATTTGGAACATCATTTGACGCATGCTTAAATTTCCTTGAAAAAGTTTTGGAGTTATGCGAAAAAACTAATTTAGTTCTAAATTGGGAGAAATCTCAATTTATGGTTGCAGGAGGAATTGTGTTAGGGCATAAAATTTTGGAAGATGATATGGAAGAAGACCCTGCAAAAATTCAAGTCATATATAAACTAATACCTCCTACTAATGTAAGAGAAGTTAGGAGTTTTCTCGGACATGTTGGTTTTTACAGGCATTTTATTAAAGATTTCTCAAAAGTTACTAAACCTCTATGCCAACTTTTAGAAAAGGACAAGAAATTTGAATTTACTGAAAATTTTTTAAATGCCTTTGAGTTATTAAAAGAAAAATTAATCACAGCACCTATTATAGTTTCACCTAACTGGGAGAAATCATTTGAACTGATGTGTGATGCTAGTAATTATGCTATTGGAGCGGTTCTTGGACAAAGTTACAAAAAGATTTTTAAAGTGATATACTACGCTAGTAAAACTCTTAATGATGCACAAATTAACTATTTGTTACTAAAAAAGACCATTGTGTATGCTTTAGATAAATTCAGATCTTATTTAATCAGAGCTAAATGTGTTGTTCATACTGATCAATTGTATATGCTTTAGGTAAATTTAGATCTTATCTAATTGGAGCTAAATGTATTGTGTATAATGATCGCTCTGCTATTAAATATCTAATGCAAAAGAAGGATGTTAAACCAAGGTTGATTAGATGGATACATTGATGCAAGAATTTGATCTTGTGGTTATTGATATGGAACTGATAATCAAATTGTTGATCATTTGTGTTATTGATAGAAAGGGAACTGATAATCAAATTGTTGATCATTTGTCAAGATTAGAAAATCAGGATTATCTGACACTGACAATGAAATTACAGACAATTTCTCGAATGAACAAATTTATAATAATAGAAAGAGAACTGATAATCAAATTGCTGATCATTTGTCAAGATTAGAAAATCAAGAATTATGACACCCCAGAAAGGAAACTGATAATCAAATTGCTGATCATTTGTCGAGATTAGAATATCATGAATTATCTGACACCAACAATGAGATTATCGATAGTTTCCCTCATGAACTTTATAATATTAATGAGTGGAAAATACCATGGTATGCTTATATTATTAATTATATTGTAAGTGATATTTTGCCACCTATGCTGATATTGCAACAACAAAGAAAATTCATTCATGATGCGAAAACATATTTTTGGGATGAGCCTTATTTATATAAACAATGTAAGGATCAGGATGAGGAGGATGTGTTCCTTATTAAGAAACTGAGCTGATCATTTAGAAATGTCATGCTTTTGAATTTGGAGGGCATTTTGGGATTGATAAAACTGCGCATAAAATTTTACAAGCTGGATTTTATTGGCCTACCATATTTAGAGATGTTCATAGATATATAAAAACTTGTGNAGAATTTTGGAACATCATTTGATGCATGCTTAGAATATCTTGAAAAAGTTTTGGAGTTATGCGGAAGAACTAATTTAGTTCTAAATTGGGAGAAATGTCAATTTATGNGCCTAGAATGATTATCACTCATGGAGGAACCCATTTTAGGAATAACTATATTTAGAGATTGGCAGAAATATTTAATATTATTCACAGAATCTCTACAGCCTATCATCCTCAAACCAGTGGGCTAGCTGAAGTTTCTAATAGAGAGATTAAACAAATACTGAAAAGACTGTAAACCCTATTAGAATAGATTGGTCCACTAGATTGGATACTGCATTATGACCTTACAGAACTGCTTATAAAACTCCTATTGGAGTGACTCCTTACAGATTGATTTTTGGAAAGACTTGTCACTTACCAGCAGAATTAAAGCATAAGGCATATTGGGCGATTAAAGAATTCAATTATAATTTGAAAGATACTGGTAAGAAGAGATTGTTACATATTGGGCAATTAAAGAATTCAATTATAATTTGAAAGATGCTGGTAAGAAGAGATTGTTAACGTATGAGTTAGAAGAATTAAGAAATGAATCTTATGATAACGACAGAATTTATAAGGTGAAACTAAAGTTATGGATTAAAGATTTCAATTATAATTTGAAAGATGCTGGTAAGAAGAGATTGTTACAATTAAATGAATTGGAAGAGGAAATGAATCTTATGATAACGATAGAATTTATAAGGAGAAACTAAAGTTATGGCATGATAAATGAGACTTATGATAACGACAAAATTTATAAAGAAAATTAAAGTTATGGCATGATCGGAAGATTAACCAAAAGCACTTGGAGCCAGGACAAGAAGTTTTACTTTACAACACTAGGCTGAAATTATTTCCTGGGAAATTGAAGTCTCGTTGGTTAGGATCATTTACTGTGACTCAAGTTTATACTTACGGAGCTATTGAAATTGATGATCAGAAAACGGGAAATAGATTTAAAGACAATGGACATAGATTAAAACAATATTATGAGGGTAAAAGACCAAATTTTAAAAACGTTTTAATGATTAGTCAATCTGAATAACACCTGAATAGGTCGGACTGACGACGTTAAACCAAGCGTTTTATGGGAGGCAACCCATATTTATCATTACTTTATTCATGATTATAGTAGTTTTTATTTGAAATTATCACTGGTTTATGGTAGTATTAAGCTTTACTAACCTTATTTACCCATGAAACATCTTAAAAATTGGATTCAGGAAGAAAAATTGGAACGCATTCAGACCAAAGAAAAACTGTGAAAATTGTCGGCGCCCTCGACGCCGCCGACAGCGGGTTTTTCCCGAGAGTCCAAAAAAAATTAATACAGAAGCACGCCGACGGCGCCCTCAAGGCCGCCGACGGTGAGACCAGTAAAATGACAGTTTGTTGTGTTCGAGTGGCGGTTTTTGGGCAGGAATAGTCTTTTTAAACTCAAAAATCCGAATTCTAATCATATTTTCCCTCCAAAAATGAAGCGAAACTCTACCAATTTCATTCCTATGGCATCCAATTCCCCGGATAATCCCAGAATGCGAGTTTTCAATCGGCAGAAGTTTATTAGTGCGGAAGCACAGCGAATCTTCAACAAGTTGCTGATGAAGAAAGGGTTAATCAAAGAACGAGGATTCGTGAATTGCGGATTGAATAATCCCACGACGGACATTGAAGAAATGATAGTGTGGCAAAGATGAGAAGTGTTGTGCTATACTACTGCCGCCGTGGTGGATCCTGTGGTAAAAAAATTTTATGCAAATTTACATGTAATCAACCAAGGAGTTGTTTATGTGCGAGGGAGATGGATCACTTTCACTCCTGCACGGATCAATGAGTTATATTTGATAGACAATGTTCTTGTCTACCATTATTCCAATTTCGTCCCAACGAGAAACCAAATGAATGAGATTTACCAGTATTTAACAGACGAAACTGACGATTTGGAAACAAGAGAAAACAGGTATGTTACTTTTTCTGCAACACTCCTGAATCTCGTTTCTAAAAATTGGCACTTTTCATTTCTGCGAAACTGTTACCGACAATGAAGATCGGTAATGTTTCTAAAGAAAGTGCCATTTTGAATTACTGCATCCAAAGAGGACTTCTGATCGACATTGGATCTATAATTATGAAGTCGGTTTTGGGCCTGATCGTTCACGGATCAACTTAAGGGCTTGGACACCCCTCCACAATTTTCTCACTTTGCAGTCAGTTCGAAGTGTCCTATGAGAATTGGGAAAAGGTACTGCTGCCTTGGAAGCCTTTGGATCCTACTGAAAGATTCCCCTCATTTGAAGATGAAAATGACATGGCCATGATAGTTGATCAATCATCTCAGAATTCACTGCCGTTCAGATCCTTAGTCCCTGATAAGTCTTTGGTGATCTTGTGCCAAATCAAGAAGTTGGAAAAGGAGGTACAAAATGTCATGAATTTAATTAATAATATCTACGATTTCTTCGATCATCGGGGCTGGAGGATGAAGGAACATTTCCAATATTCTGGACATTTAGAAGATAGTTTGATATGACTGATGAGAAGGATGAAATTAATTGAGGAGGATTCTACTAAAGAATTTCCATTCCGGCCCTTCTACAACCTCTTTGTTCATGTGCAATCAATGGGCGATCTCAGAGGAGAATCGAGTACCGAGTCTGAGGATTAGTATAATTATATTACTACCTATACGTCTTTCTATGTATTTTGATTTGAACCTTGTATTTTCTTTGCCGTAGAATTATGCTTATAGATCTCTGTATAGTTGAGACTAAGCATAGAATGTTTTTTTTTCAGTATTTTGAGTGTTGTGGCTTGGATTGCGATGCTGAATTAATGTATTGAGGTCGAGAAAATACCAAACTTAGGTGTGTTATGTAACGTATATTGTGCTCCTTGGAATTTATATATAAATGTGATATTTTGTGTTGTGAAAGTTTATATGTGCTAAGTACATCATTTAGTTACTTAAAATTATGTCTATAATGATTAAACGATGTTGTTAGGCTTGGAATTGATTGAAATCGCAAAAATCCAGAATTTGGGCAAAATCAATAGAGCCCGCCGATAGCGCCCTCGATGCCGCCGCTGACGGGATTTTCCCGAGACTTAGGATTTAAATTCCAATTAAACGCGCTGACCGTACCATCAACCTCGTCGATGGAGAGCTCACAAAAAAATGCCTTTAACCGTGATTTTGACCAGTCAACTGCCACTATTCATCATCCCCTTCCTCCTAAAAATGGCATTTTCGACTTAGGGCTTGAAAAACCTTGGATTGGGAGGCAATTTCAAGGCTTTTTGACACCAGATTTGATCATCTTTAGGTAAGAGCTTCACTCCAAGCTAAAAATATTTGATTTCCACCATGAATTGCTTCCACATTGAGGAGATCCAAAAAATTGGGGAATTTGAAGAAAATTTGGGAAGAAATTCATAGATTTTATTGTTAAACTCTTAGAATTACTATTGGAAGCCATGATTTACATATTTGAAGAAACTTTTGGAATTTTTCTATAAATTTGATTAGATTAAAATGGCTCCACGGCAAAAGAGAAGAGTTGAGTTCAACGAGTCTCGCTTCGTCAATGCGATGGCTCAAACAAAATTTACTTCCATGTTTAAAGCAAAGAAGTGCATACAAGATCAAGTTTTTGAAAGTCCGGGAGGAGAAATCGAACGAGTTATTGTCGAACGGAGGTGGGAACACTTTTGTTACACCACCAATAAAGCTGATGCAAATGTTGTGAAAGAGTTCTACGCCAATGTGATTTATTCTGATGACGGAATTGTTCAAGTGCGTAGATTCACTGTTGAGTTTACTGTCGCCCGCATCAACACTTTTTTATGAAGTCCCAGACTCTTACAGCTTCCAATATGAATCATTTAGTATGATGGAAGGCCCCCTGAAAGAAGTGATCAACTTTCTCACTGATGGGAAAGGAACATGGAAGATAAACCAGCAAGAACGGGTAAATTTTTCTGCTTGCATGCTGAATTCCACATCTAAGGCGTGACACTATTTCATTTCTTCTACTCTGTTACCGGCCTATCACCATAGTGAGGTAACTAGAGATAGAGCTATTCTGAATTTTTGTATTCAGAATAGTGGAACTATAATTGTGGGGAGAATAATTCTTAAGAATATATTTACTACAACGAGGAGTGAGACTAGTGGAGGTCTAGGACATCCTGGACTTATTTCTGTAATTTGCAAACTTTTTTGAGTAGAATTTAGAGATGAAGAATGGGTTTATCCTATGAATCCCATTAGTAAGACTAATCTAAAGACTTATGAATCCCATGGGAAATGGAGAACTGGGAGTATAAGTGAAGAACCTTCTACTAGTAGAGATGTCCCCTCTACAAGTAATGGGAGTAGAAGTCAAGAACCTTCTACTAGTAGAGATGTCCCCTCTACAAGTTATGACCTTCTCCATGAGAAATGGAGAACTCGAAGTAGGAGTCAAGAACCTTCTACTAGTAGAGATGTCCCCTCTACAAGTTATGACCTTCCATGAGTAGAAGTCAAGAACCTTCTACTAGTAGAGATGTCCCCTCTACAAGTTATGACCTTCCACCTGCTAGTTCCCCTACGCTCTCTGATTTGATGAGTGAGTTGACCTTGCAGCGGAAGAGTATAGAATTGATAAGTGAAAGGGCTGGAGGTTTAGAACGCCGACATGATTATGATAAGGAGTACCTGCAGAGGCATTCAAATTTTGAGGTAGCTTATTATGATGCTCAGGCCCGACATTACAGAGGTGAGCCTGATGTACATTTCCAGAGTGCCCCCGATATACTCAGTATCAACCCAATCCACCTGTTGATCAAGGAGATCAAAATAAAGCTTGGGATTTTGATATAGAAAGAAATTGATGTACTTATGTTTGTAATTTTATTTTATGTAATCTTTTTGTAATAGAAATGGATGTTTGTGTATTTTCACTTTCATTTTTATTATTCTGTGTACTTGGATAAATTTAATTTTTGTTATAAAGTAAGTGTTATAGTTAAATGTGTATGTGTAGTTTAATAGATGTTAAGTAGTATTGTGAATTGTAAGGTAATGTGAATTTTATTTCACATTTTAGTTTTAATTGTTTAGTATTGTGGTTGTGTTAGGAAATGTTATGCTTGTTTAATGTTTTAGTTTTATACTTATTTCAAAATTTCATTACCCAGACATTCCTCTAATGATTTATATGTGTAGAATACTCCTAATATTACAGACCAGGTGAAGTTAAAATTTGAGAAGGCCTGCAAAAACTTCAGAATGATAAAAATACTGAGGTATGATTTATAGTTTTTCTTTCCACCTGTATTATTTCATATTTAAGTTTGGGGGAGGGAAGAAAAAGATTAACTATTAAATGTCCTCTATTTTAATATTTTCAAAAATTACTTATATGATTTCATATAGTGAATTTAATTTAGGTAACTATATTTTTGTTACTATTTAAATATTATAGTAGATTTAAAGAAATATTTTTGAAATGAAAATTAATTTTTGTAACTCAAGATATTTAGTATAAGAGAATAAGATTATAGTTAACTATTTAAAGTAAAG
>JXCR01130039.1:0-90842 GCA_002079205.1 Phalaenopsis hybrid cultivar
ATATATATATATATAATGTTATTATTATTATCATTCATGTGTTTTTTCGTCTGAACACGTCTTCGAGATGGAATGAATGCTCCTCTAATCAAAATCGACATTCTGAGCGCACTCGCGCAGTTCGATTGATCATCCGGGATCGTTCGTACAACCTCATCGATGATCAGGTCAAAAATGCGTCAAATTGAAGTTTCACCAAAATTCTGGTTCGCGATCATTCATTTCAAAATTTTATTTAAGTTTCGATTAATAATCCAACATATAAAAATGTAGATGACGTGAATTACAATACTTAACGTGTCAACTATCTGAAGCATGATATACGTGCACAAATGTACGAAAGTCGTAATTGGTGTTTCTGAGGCTTCTAAACCCATTGGGAACTCATCCTCACAAGTTGGTCATAACCTTCCAAGTGCTTCCAAGTGCTTCCAAGTGCAGGAGGTTTATGACCAGCCATGCAGGGTTTCAAAGAGAGCTAGGAGATGGTTTGAATTTCTATATAGGTGGGTTTCATCTCTAATCTTCTAGTATAGTCAAAGGGAAAGTCCTATGACTAGATACTAAGCACTAAGATGAAATAAAGACCTCACAAAAAATAAGGTCAACAATGGCAAGACAATGCATTACTCTACCACCGTGGACCTTCTGAAAAACATCAAGCTTTTCATTTTTGGGTGACTTAATTCTTAGTTATTTTAAATTATAAGTAAAACTCTCTCTTTGATAACTATAGTTCATAGATTTTTCAAACTATTCTGTTGATGACTTCAATTCTTACAGGTTGATTAGTCAATTTCAATTCTTGGCGAGTTCAATGGTTATGTTAAACACTCACTTGAATGAGTTTAAGGTCGAGGTAGTTTAAGCTCATAGTTTAATTTATTAGTTTTAGTTGTTATTGGGCTTGCATAGTTTCCATCTATGTTTATTAATTTTTGTCTAGAATAAATAATGTATATACACTAATTGAGAAAGATATTCCTAACGATCATTTCATATAATCAAAAATTTTATTTTAATTAATGCACTTTCCATACATACCACACAATTTGTATATATTTATACAGCTAAGATCTAAACTTTCATATTTACATTTACAAATTATAACACTTCTATTATGGGTCCCTCCCACGGAAAGGCAAGAGCCTTCAATTGGGGAAAACCAATTTTTTGTTTTGTCTTCTATGTTAATTAAATAAAAGTTTGGTAGCTTCTTTGCAAAGCACGAACCATCACTTGGATTTTTCAAATTCCATTCGATTCTCTCTTTCGCTCTTTCTTAGTAGTTAGCAAACATAGAAGGCTGGAGTGGCTTAACTATTTTTGGTGGAAGTAATTAGCCTCGTGACTTTGAGGCATTCAACAATAGCAATTCTCCTCGCGACTTCAAGGTTTTTCAATCAACATTGTGACAGGAATCTAGAGTAAGAAGATTTCATTTCTCTTGAATTTGGTGGAATTATCATGCCCTTATGTTTGATGGAGTTAATGTATTCAACCTATTTGGTGATGGTTGATTATTGATTTCTTCTATGAATGTTCTAGAGAACTTAGTGTACCCATTAAAATCTGATTAGTGGAGTGGAGGTGCTTAACTGTCATATGGGTCCCATGATTTTCTCAATTTTAAAAGTTTTCCATGCTAAAACTTGGCATTGTTTATCCTTATTAGTTATTTCATTAATTTAAATGTGTGTGTGCTTATGGTGTAGTAGATTTTTGGCTTGCTTTTTTTAATAAGTACTATCAGAGACAAATTTCTCTATGGATTATTTTGTGCTAACCAAATGGAGGAGACCTCTAATAATAATGATATGTTGATTAAGCTTATAACTATCAATTACTCAATTTGGAAGTCATGTATGGAGGACTTTCTTTGTTTTTTGGACCTAGAAGATACACTGTTGGTGATAAGGGTAAACAAACAGAGATGTCTGATAAGGATTGGGCTAAGTTTAATAGAAAAGTTGTTGGCAAGGTTCAATAATTGGTTGACAACAATGTTTATCAATATGTCGCTAATGAGATAAATACTAACAATATTTGGGAAACTTTTAAATAAGTTGCACGAAAAGAAAAAAAGGACAAAAAAGCTCTTTCTTTTCAAAAAATTGATATATCTCAAGTAAACTGATAGGGCTACAGTTTCTAATCACTTGAATATTTTTCAGAAGATATTGAATCAATTGTAGCATTGGTTATGAAGCTAGAAGCCTAGAAGATGATGTCGTTGCATTATGTTTAATCAATTCTTTGTCGGAAATTTGGGAGATTCTTATTGTTTCTCTTAACAATTCCACTCCAAATGACATTATTACCATGAAGTTGGTCAAAGAGAGTATTTTGAATGAAATAAATAAAAGAAATGAGTGAGAGATAAAGACACATAGTCATATGTTTGTTTTAGGAAACGAGGTCGAAGCAAGAGTATAAGTCATAAGTTTCATGAAAACTATGACATATCATAAGGAAAACATCAGATAAGAAATAAGTCCAGATTTTTTCACTTTCATAAACCTGGGTAGAAATGAGCTTAATATAGAATGCTAAAAAGAGAAAAAAAAAGTAAAAGTAAAAAAACAAGATAAAGAAAAATGATGCTAATATAGCAATCACTGCATACGAGGATGCTACAATTCTTTATGATAGCAACAATATTAATCTGACATGTTAGGATTCTCATTGGGTTGTTCATTCTAATTCTTCACACCATATCACTTCTCATCATAATGTGTTTTCTGTCTACAATGAGGGCCAGTTTGTTCATGTAAAGATTGGGAACAATGCAAAATGTGAAATTGTGTGCATGAGTGATGTCTACATGAATACAAATGTTGGATGCTTACTATGTAAGAAGAATGTGAAGCATGTTTTTAAGATCCACTTTAATTTGATTTCTACCTTATACTTGATGATGAAGGATAATATAACTAATTTGGTGAAAGTAAATAAAAGCTCACTAAAATTTATTTGGTAGTTGCTAGAGAAAACAATCATAATTTTCCTTATTTAATAAAGGTACAATCTTACAGGGGAGATGTGAATGCAACTGAAAATTTATCCACTCAACTATGACATATGTGAATCAAACACATGAGTCAGAATGGTATGAATAAGCTATTCAAAAAAGAAATTATTCTTAACTTGAAGTCTGCACAATTGGAGGTATGTATTCATTTTTTGGCTAGTAAAAAATATAGAGTAGCTTTTAAAACTCTCCCTCTATATAGTAAAACTAATGTGTTATATTTGGTGCATACTACAACGAGTCTTAGCGGTGCTCATTTTTATATTATTTTCATTGACAATCATTCTAGGAAAGTATGGGCTTACACAACTAAAGATCGGGCTTCGAGTATCTCAAAGATTTTTCAAGTATGTATCCTGATTTCAAGTATGTATTAAAAAGATTTTTAATACCTCAAAATTTTTTTATAAAAAACTAAAATATATCCTGACTGTAGATCACCGTGATCAACGGTCAGGATCAAACACCGCATGCAGAGATGCATGCGGTGTCCGTATGCAATAATTTCTCCTCTACCATAAATGTTAAATTACAAAAAAAAAACATATTTTATTATTTAAATTCAAATAATAATATTTTTGTTTAGATATTAAAAAAAAATAGGTATTATGAATTAAAAAAAAATAAAATTTAGATATTAACAATAAATGCATTTGCAGTAGCATTGACCACCACATATATTTTTTTCTACATGATGGCGTAATGGACGGCAAGCATCGCCAACTCGCAAAAAGTAGGAACGAGCAAACTATTTATTTATACGCCCGAAATTAAACGTTGTACGGCCAATGAGGTGACGAGAGCAATAAAATTTTATATTTTTTTTTAATTACAACTAAATATATATTATTTTGTCCAAAATAAGGGTATGTTTGGGACAACTTATTTGATGTGGTGTGTTTGTTTGGTTAAATGTGATTTGAAAGTTTATACGTTTTCAAAACGCTGAAAACAACGTTTTCACACTACACATGTCTAGCTGTGGTGGCTGTTTTCTGATAACGGTCTGACTTTTTCAAAAAATAAAAAATTGTAATTGTCACCGCATCTAGCTTTCAACCGATTATTTTTAATTAACTTACCAACAGATTATTCAATAAGCTACAGCTGACCCAAACAAACCCTAATTCCACCAACTTCCAATAGTTAGCCACTCATTTCAGACCAGAATACTATGAGATGAAGAAAAACACACACACACACACAGATATATATATATATATATATATATATATATATATATATANTGAAAAACAATATTAAATTAGATTCAAATGATGTTTTAATATAAATAATAATTTTTAAATCTTGCTAAAACCCTTATTGTCTTATAACTATAATATTAGGGTTGTTAAAAGGACTCTTTGTTCGTGAACAGCTCGCATTCGGCTCTTTAAGCAAACGAGTCGAACACGAACACAATTTTTGAGCTCGAAATATAAACGAGCCGAACACGAGCTGAGCATGGCTCGCTTGTGTTCGGCTCGTTTACACTCCTTGTCATCACTGCCCAAAGATAAGTATATCATTAAAATTAGAATCAATATGAATATAAATACTCTCTCTAAGAAATTAATACTTTTAATAAGATAAATTTTTAACACATTAGTAATCAGAGTTGAATGCTCTCAACATCACCTCTAAAATTTTGATATTATTTCACAAAATTAAGTCCATATTCTATAGAACCTCTTTATTGAATTCTTGGAGATCAAATGTTAAAATCAATCATATATATGTGACTTAAAAAAAAAATCATTAGAAAATAAATCATAAGTAAGAAACAATAATAACTTTTTTATGTACAAATAAAAGAAATTAACATTTCACACACACGGATTCTCTCTCTCAAGTATTTTTTAGAAAGCTTCAAATGCATGGAACTCAGGGTCCGTTTGGGGCAACTTATAAGTGCGGGCGGCGGCACCATACCATTTTGTTCTCGTGTTTCGTCAGCTTATCTGAAATTGTGTTTGGGTTTTTACACTAAATGCAGAACGCAGGTCGACCCCCACGGTCGGCCCGTAGACCGCATTTCAGAATAAACAGCTTATTCTGAAACACACAAGCTGCCCCAACGGACCCTCAATTCATATGAATTTAAAATCAATCATATATATGTGACTTCAAAAAAAAAAACATTAGAAAATAAATCATAAGTAAGAAACAACAATAACTTTTTTATGTACAAATAAAAGAAATTAACATTTCACACACACGGACTCTCTCTCTCAAGTATTTTTTAGAAGGCTTCACATGCATGGAACTCAATTCATATGAATTTATATATCTAACAGCTAAACTTTAATTTTTACATATATGTCTTCTTCTCTATGCATAAAAAGCATATTTCATTTTTATTATGCATGCAGATGACGATAAGAAACTTTCTACCATATATGTAGATGATCGTTATCTCTTTTGTACATCATAGATGTATATTTGCATACTTTTCATATATTTTTTTTAATTAATGTAATATATAATTTTAAAAAAAAACATATTTTATTATTTAAATTAAAATAATAATATTTTTGATTAGATATTAAAAAAAATTAGGTATTATGAATTAAAAAAAAATAAATAACAATAAATGCATTTGCAGTAGCATTGACCACCACATATACTTTTTTCTACATGATGGCGTAATGGACGGCAAGCATCGTCAACTCGCAAAAGTAGGAACGAGCAAACTATTTGTTTATACGCCCGCAATTAAACGTTGTACGGCCAATGAGGTGACGGAAGCAATAAAATTTTATCTTTTTTTTTTAATTACAACTAAATATATATTATTTTGTCCGAACTAAGAGTTTATTTGGGACAATCTATTTGATAGGGTGGAATTTTGAAAATGTACCTAGCCTGATTGGTTAAATTGCGATTTCAAAGTTTATACGTTTCCAAAACGCTGAAAATAAAGTTTTCACACTGCACATGTCTAGGTGTGGTGATAGTTTTCTGACAACGATCAGACTTTTCCAAAAAATAAAAATTGTAATAGCTACCGCATCTAGTTTTTCAACCAATTATTTTTAATTAACTTACCAACATATTATTCAATAAGCTGCAGCTGACCCAAACAAGTCCTAATTCCGCCAACTTTCAATAGTTAGCCACTCCTTGCAGATCAGAATACTATGAGATGTAGGAAAAAAAAAAACACACACACACACACACACACACACACACACACACATATATAATTTTTATATTATTTCTATCTTAAAATAAATTAAAATTTTCTTCTTATTAAAATTTAGTCTGAATATTCTATCACCTGAGATAATTTTTTTCCTCAGAATAATAATACAAACGGAAATTTACATATATAACATTTAATTCTCATGCATTTACATATCTCACATTCAAATTTTAATTTTTAATCTTTATTTGAAAAGGTGGATTTAGGGTTGTAAACTAGTCGAGTCAAGCTCGAGCCGCCCTCGGCTTGAGCTTCATTAATTTTATCAAGCTCGAGCGTTGGTCTACGGGATCATGCCAGCTCGCGTGTCTACATGTTTATTATAAAAGAGAGAAAATAATATTAATTTAAAATAACTTTATAGTAAGTTTGACAAATAGAATGAACAATTAAAACATAAATAATATAAAATTATCTAATATATATTAAAAAATATTATTTTCTTAACATTTTTAATATTAAGTTTCGAAATTTGATATATTAAACATATATTTTCTATTAATATTTTTTTTAAATGAACCAGCTGACGAGCTAATGAGTTGAGTCGGGACTGGCTTGAGCTTGATTTGTTAGCTCATATAGCTCAATTCATGAGCTACTTTTCGAGCAGAGCTCGAGCTAACTCACGAGTGGATGATGACAAAAATTTAGCTTTTAAATTATAAAAAAAAAACAGAAGTTATGAGTTGGGTGCTATGTATGTAAATTCCCCTAATTAAAAAAAAAGCAAAGTTAGGGAACCTTCACCTTCTTAAAACAAGTCGTCCGTCTATCAGTCGAAAAAGCGGACATGGACGTCGCGGAGAAACCCTGGCTTCATAGCCGCGCATGNGGACTGCTATATCGAAAGCGGCGACGACATGATTGCCATAAAAAGTGGTTGGGATCAGTATGGCGTTGCGGCCGCTCGTCCCAGCTCCAACATCATCATCCGAAGGATTTCAGGAACAACCCCAACTTGCTCAGCTGTGGGAATTGGAAGTGAAATGTCCGGCGGAATATCTGACATACTAATTGAAGATCTACATGTCTGGGACTCCGCGGCCGCGGTGAGGATAAAAACGGACCGAGGTCGAGGAGGATACATCACAAACGTTACGATAACGAATGTGAAGATGGAGAGGGTTAGGATTCCTATAAGATTTAGTAGGGGATCAAATGATCATCCTGATGATGGCTGGGATCCTAGAGCTCTTCCCCAAGTCAATATTATTAATATCAGTAATGTTAGCAGCTTCCAAGCAGAGAGAGCGCCCATTCNTTATTTCTACCTTAAAATAAATTAAAATTTTCTTCTTATTAAAATATAGTCTGAATATTCTATCACATGAGATAATCGTTTTCCTCAGAATAATAATACAAACGGAAATTTACATACATAACATTTAATTCTCATGCATATACATATCTCACATTCAAATTTTAATTTTTAATCTTTCTATAAAAAGGTGGATTTAGGGCTGTAAACTAGTCTGAGTCAAGCTCAAGCTTTGGTCTATGGGATCATGCCAGCTTGTGTGTGTGCATGTTTAATATAAAAGAGAGAAAATAATATTAATTTAAAATAATTTTATAGAAAATTGACAAATAGAATGAACAATTTAAAAGATAAATAATATAAAATTATCTAATATATAATAAAGAATATTATTTTCTTAACATTTTTAATATTAAGTTTCGAAATTTGATATATTAAAAATATATTTTCTATCAATATTTTTTTTTAAATGAACACGCTCACGAGCTAATGAGTTGAGTCGGAGCTGGCTTAAGCTTGATTTTTTAGCTCGTATAGCTCAATTCATGAGCCACTTTTCGAACAGAGCTCGAGCTAACTCACGAGTCGGGGATGACAAAAATTTAACTTTTCAATTATAAAGAAAAAACAGAAGTTAAGAGTTGGGTTCTATGTATGTAAAGTCCCCTATTAAAAAAAAAGCCTAGGGAACCTTCACCTTCTTAAAACAAGTCGTCCGTCTATCAGTCGAAAAAGCGGACATGGACGTCGCGGAGAAACCCTGGCTTCATAGCCGCGCATGGTGGTGGGCCCGCTTCAAACGCCCATCATTAGCCGCAATCCTCCTAGCTTCCGCTTCCATCGTCTTCCTCTTCCTCCTCCAGCCCTCCTCCTCTCCACCTGAAACCCCATTTTCTCCGCCGGCGACAGCCGCCCCCATCTCCGGCAGCCGCCCTCCGGTCCCTCAGAGCTGCGCTGGATTCTACGATGCCGGACCGCCGAGGAAGGCGGTTTTCTCGATACAGGAATTCGGCGGGGTTGGCGACGGCCGCACGGTAAATACGGCGGCGTTCCGGCGGGCGGTGGAGCGGTGCAGGGAGTTCGGGGATAAGGGTGGGGCCATGCTCAATGTGCCGGCTGGTCGATGGCTCACGGGAAGCTTTAATTTGTCCAGCAATTTCACGCTTTTCTTGCATGATGGGGCCGTGATCTTGGGATCAGAGGTGGGGTTTCGCTTTGTTTTGTTTTTTCTTCCATTTTCTTATTGATGAATATCATTTATTTTTTAGGGCTCCATTGTTTGAAATAGAAATGCAAGTCTTTCAAGTCTGTAAAATTATTGCGTACGAAGAGCGTGCACAGAGCGCTTTGCGTGCGCTTTCTGATTAGAGTTGTACAGGATTGGATTGATGTGCAGTTATAATCGGAGAGCGCACGCACGCAAGCTCGTCAAGTTTTGTCTTTTAATACAGAAATGCAATTCTCTCAAACTTTGAAAAAAGTAATATTTTATATTGTTTGAAATAGAACATAACACTATTATAACTTTAAAATGTGAATACACACCTTTTCATGCATGACATATTTGTAAAATTTTAATGTTCAGTAGGGTATGCATGTAAATCTTCTCATAAATATTTAATAGCAGCTCAATTACTTAATGAATGGTGGAAAATGGGNTCTTCCATTTTCTTATTGCCATATTTTAGAGCTCCATTGTTTGAAATAGAAATGCAAGTCTCTCAAGTTTGTAAAATTATTGCATACCGAGAGCGTATACAGAGCGCTTTGCGTGCGCTTTGCGTGGGCTTTGCGTGCGCTTTCCGATCGGATAGCGTCATACAGGCTTGAATTGATGAACGGCTGCATCGGAGAGCGCAGACACGTAAGCTCGTCAAGTTTTATCTTTTAATACAGAAATGCAATTCTCTCAAACTTTGAAAAAAAGTAATATTTTATATTGTTTGAAATAGAACATAACACTACTATAACTTTAAAATGTGAATGCACACCTTTTCATGCATGACATATTTGTAAAATTTTAATGTTCAGGAGGGTATGCATGTAAATCTTCTCATAAATATTTAATAGCAGCTCAATTACTTAATGAATGGTGGAAAATGGGCCTCCTAATAAGTCAACACATGTATGCAAATACTTAAGAGAATTTTTCTTCTTTTGACTTTTGAGTGCTATGCTAAGGTTCTAAGCTTTTCAGCTCATATTTATAGATTGTTTTGACTTCTAAACTTGTTATTTGTGTCTTGTTTTCTCATATCTTTAGCTCTGTCTAAGAAATGCACGTATACCATAGTGTTGTTTGTTCTCATGATCTTAGTGATTATAGGCAATTTACATTTATACCACCCAAATCCTTATGTCACATTTAAAAAAAAATACGACTTTTAACTTGTAAAACGTGAAATACACCTGTTCATGTAAGGGTAAGATGACATATATGTAAAATTTAAAGTTTAGGTGTTAGATATGTAAATTCATAGGAATTAGCTGGTATATATATATATGTAGATCTTCCCAAAAAACTAACTATTTTGTTGTGTTGTCATATTGAAGGACCCTAAGGAGTGGCCGTTGATAGAGCCTTTGGTGTCCTATGGGCGTGGAAGAGAGAGACCAGGAGGAAGGCATATCAGCCTCATCCATGGCAGTGGCCTCCATGATGTAGTTTTAACAGGTCTCCTATTCACTCTTTGAATTTTCTCATATTTTGCAATTTCAAGGTTTTTTTTTTTTTTGACTTCTTGCATATTGTGATGGTTTATGTATTATTTTATTCTGAATATGCGTCTTCAATGAAGTCTTGTTGGGTGGGCCCGAGTTTTTTAATTAGTATATTTCATATAGTGCTCGTTTTACATAGAAAGGATTTATTTTTTAATGTACTAATTTCCTTTTTCATTCATTATGTCTAAAAGTATCTAATTTGAATTAATATAACTAGATACAAAAATCTAATTATTGTTTCATTATTATAACAACACAGATCTAGTTTGAATTAACATAAATAGATACAAACAGCCACATAAACGTCATTTGTCCAAAAATTGTACGAACCAAAGTGGAAACTTGAGAGTTTTCTTTCATGAATTCACTTTTAGCAGGAACAGAGAACTTGTTTGTCCGTCCAACAGGTTTGTATGTCATTCAATCAAAGACTCAAATAGTCTATTTGTATTTACACTCAATTTTTTATTAATATCAGAACAATTCTCATGGATGGTATTGGTTTACAGGACAGAATGGCAGCATTGATGGGCAAGGGAAAATATGGTGGGNTATTGTGATGGGTTTATGTATTATTTTATTCTGAATATTTTTCAATGCGTCTTCAATGAAGTCTTGTTGGGTGGGCCCGGGTTTTTTAATTAGTATATTTCATATAGTGCTCGTTTTACATAGAAATGATTTATTTTTTAATGTACTAATTAATGTTTCATTATTATAACAACACATATTAGTACTAATTAGTTTCAAAAACTGTAAGAACCAGAGTGGAAACTCGACAGTTTTCTATCATGAATTCACTTTTAGCAGGAACAGAGAACTTTGTTTGTCCTGCAAACAGGTTTTTATGTCATTCAATCAAAGACTCAAATAGTCTACTTGTATTTACACTCAATTTTTTATTAATATCAGGACAATTCTCATGGATGGTATTGGTTTACAGGACAGAATGGCAGCATTGATGGGCAAGGGAAAATATGGTGGGATCTATGGTGGAACAGAACATTGGAGCATACAAGAGGCCACCTTGTCGAATTAGTCGACTCGACGAACGTTCTAATATCGAATCTTACATTCCGCAATTCTCCATTTTGGACAATCCACCCTGTGTATTGCAGGTAATTTTCTTGAAGTTTCTCATATTAATGTGGAAATGTTCTCTCTCTCCTTTGGGGGAGGTCTTACTTATCCAATTTTCATTATCCTCGCAGTAATGTGGTGATGAAGAACCTCACTGTTCTGGCTCCTCTTCACTCTCCCAATACTGATGGAATTGATCCAGGTATGAGGATTTTTCTTAAATGTGTGATGCATGCACAATATATCAAGAGCACAAAGTGAAAAATATTTTTAGTACAAATAGAACAATTTAAATACCATACTGGCCTAAACACTCTAAAAGTAGCTCCACTCATACACACATGAAAGCTAGATCATGATGACCGAATTTTATCTTGCTTGATACTTCCAACTTGTTGATTTTGGCGACCGATACAACTTGCAGACTCGAGCACAAACATATGCATCGAAGACTGCTATATCGAAAGCGGCGACGACATGATCGCCATAAAAAGTGGTTGGGATCAGTATGGCGTTGCAGCCGCTCGTCCCAGCTCCAACATCATCATCCAAAGGATTTCAGGAACAACCCCAACTTGCTCAGCTGTGGGAATTGGAAGCGAAATGTCCGGCGGAATATCTGACATACTAATTGAAGATCTACATGTCCGGGACTCCGCGGCCGCGGTGAGGATAAAAACCGACCGAGGCCGAGGAGGATACATCACAAACGTTACTATAACGAATGTGAGGATGGAGAGGGTGAAGGTTCCTATAAGATTTAGTAGGGGATCAAATGATCATCCTGATGATGGCTGGGATCCTGGAGCTCTTCCCCAAGTCAATATTATTAATATCAGTAATGTTAGCAGCTTCCAAGCAGAGAGAGCGCCCATTCTTGAAGGCGTTGAAGGAGCTAAGTTTGAGGGCTTATGTTTAAAAAATATCAACTTGGGTATAATTCGCCATGATACGAAATGGCACTGTGAGAATATTGATGGTGAAGCTTATAATGTGTTACCAGTACCATGCCCACAGCTTAGAAGGAATCAAACTTCATCTAAGTGTTTTCACTAAGATTTTAAATTTGTTCTGTATATTCTTATTGTATTTTCTCACTTTTTTCTGTAGAAGAACGTTGGATAGATCATGTAAGCAGAAGCTAAATTAGTCAGCAAATTGTTGGATGGTGTTCTTATTCTTCACAGCCTTGTACTGAAAGAATGACAAAAGATTTTTTAGTAGAGAATTGACACATTGAACCTTTTTATTTCACATCAGAATTTCTTTACGGTTTCCATCTATTTCTCATTGGCTCTCCTACCCATCTTTAGTCTACATAACGCCCAATTCTTATTTATTTACGTATCTAAAGTCTTTCCTTTAACATTTATAACAACCAAATCTTTCACATTGCATCAAGGTGAAAAATATATTTTCATGCATATTTAAGCTGGCATTTATATCTAAAAATTATTTTTAGGTGCTATATATGTAAATACATATTAATTAAATGAAAATAATTATTTTAAAATATTACCTTAAGGCTTTAAATGTTCTTAGTTATAATATTAGGAAATTAAGAATGAAATACAAAATTATTGTACACATAAGAAAAAAGAGAAATCATAAATAACTATTTAAGCATTTTCCTAAATTTATTTTTGATTTAATAGTGACTTAAAAATATAGAAAAATTATTTTAGATTTTGGTAGCTGAAAATTAATTGCTTAATTTTTTTTGATAAGTTAAAATTTGCAATAGCAACTTTTTTATAATGTAGTCTGCAAGGGAAACCTAAAAAAATAGCTATATTGACCAAGTGAGAATGTATTTTTTTAAGGATTTTAACATTGAAACATAATTGGCGACCATTTAACATTTAGGATGCGTTTGTTTAAGCTTTTAAAATCAGCTTTGTTGCAGGGAAAAAAATTACGTACGATAGACATAGGTAGCATTGCGTACGATTTCTCGGTATACCGAAGGTATAACAGGGTTATATCCGCGATATAACCCTCGTAACCTCCATATAGCCTTAATCTACTATACATGATAACAGAAGCGTGAAATTTATTTGTAGATTACATAAAGTTACATAAAAGTTACAAGGGATTATATCCCTTATACTTCGAAATCGCGCCCAGAGTTGCATAGGTCTATCATAGGCAATTTTTTTCTTGTTACAGTGTTTGGGAAGCATTTGGTTCTTGCTTCTAAAAGGTCAGTTCGGAACTTCGTTTGGAGTTAGCGTGGAATCACGAACGCGGAAAGACTCCTGGGTTTCGGCGTTCACGTACAAAATGTTGAACCGCAGTTCGCTATTATGCCCTCGCTCGAGCATCGCTCACAAAGTCCTCTGTAGCGTGCTCTAGAGTGTTCCCCCGAGTCGCCTCGCCTTCTTCTTCTCTCTCGACCTAGCGCACCTGATCTCGCCTCTCCTCCGCTCGTCTGGTAACCTCTCCGACACTTCTCTCCCGCCAATATCTCCCCTTCTTCTTCTCTTGAGTTGTTCCTACGGTGTTTGAAACTCGGTTATTTTTCTTTATGGAATTATGCATTTAAAATTTAAGTTTTAGATTTTCTGGTTATTTGATTATCTTATGGCTTCATAATGTCCCAATCTGTTTCGTGGTTGGATTTAACAATCTCCCCAATTTTTTGTGCGTGAGTTAACCAAGTCTACAATACCTGTAGAGTTAAAATGATGGAGATCTGCCGTTTTGTTTTTATTTCCTGTTATGTTCCAAAGATTGTGCTTTCTACATGCTCTATGTTCAAACAAAGAAAGGTTACAAAAATTGATCATTACTGTCAACAATTCATGTTATGTGTTGATAGAGAGTTCCATTCACTGCAAGTCTCGACAAAATGTTGTTGGAGCAGTTCCATACCTATTGCATTGAACTACAGTCCTTCATTAGTTATTGTCATTGAGAATTTCATTGAACTGTTTTAGCACTTGATTCTTATGCATTTACATATCAAGAGCCGAGACTTTAATTGAGAAGTGTTTGTGTAGTCAGATATCTATTGCATCGAAGTGGTATGTATTCAGATAACCAGTGGTTTGTGAATGTGGAAGCCATGCATCTCATACACTTTTCTTTTTTATTGAATACACACACATACCATTCAGTTCAGCCGTATATACGTATCAGTTTTGTGGTACTTTTTTCTGTGATATGAAACATTTGGGTTACATGGTGATTGTGGAAGTGATGCTTGTGGAAGTGATGCTTGTGCCTATTTTAGAATTGTCTTCATAGAGATGTAAGTAGGGAGTTTTCAGCAGTTCAATGTTCATTTGATGGCTTCTTTAACTTACAGTTTGATATGAGGTAGTCTCGTCTGAAACGGCTTTGGCCGCCTGTCGCTCTTTTGGATTTTGGTACCTGCCTCTTTATTCAAGTGTTAGTTTTTTAGAGGATTATAAGGAGTCATTTGACACAAGGGATTCTTCTGCTTTTCCACATACACGTGTTTCTGGCAACCAAGATCCTCCGCATTATAGGTCCACTGCTTTCTTATGATGACAGATTATTCATCTTCATGTGATTGCTCTGAACCCTATGATTTTCTTCTTATAATTCTTTGGTTTGAATATGTTATTATACTTATCAAGGAAATTCTATGTTTAAAATTTAGAACCCTTTGGCAGATTATTCATCCCCTGCATACATATGCTTTTTTTTTTATTTATTTACTGCACACCACACAATCTCTATATATTTATTTACATGTGTAACACCCAAAGTTTGTAGTAACCTGCAGTTGTAACACTGCATTGTAGTGTGCGTGCATTGGATGGCAGCAATTCTGATTGTTGCAATCTGCACTTGTATGTTGTAAGTTGCAGTTATATGCTTTCAATTGGCCGGTTTTGGGTTATCCTTATTGATAACCACTAGTATATTTGTTGTAACCTACACTTTGATTGCTGTAACCTGCATTTGTATGTTGTAACCTGCAGTCGTGCTATTTCACGTGAAAGGGTTGATATGCTATCAGGTGCACTGCTTTAATATTTATGACAATGTTGTTTACTGCAGACTATTTGGACATTGTTTTGACATGTGTGGTACTCATCCGTCTGTTTTGTTTATGTAAATATTGAAGTTCGATTTTGAGATATGTAAATGCATAAGAATTTTGTTCTAGGTATGTAAATTTCCCTTATTTTTTATGTACAAGATTACACAACAGAAAAATGAGCTCAAGCAATTCGACAAGCTATAGGGGGAATAGGCATTGACCGATTTTTTGTTATTGCAATCTATTATGCGTTGTTTCTCACGTCTCAGAAAGGTGACTAAGCAAGACGAATACAGGTGTCCAAGAAATTTAACAAAGAAAGATTGCAAATTTTTCGAGGGTAGATGACCCAAGGGATGCAATAGAAGAGCGAGTCGACAATGCATTTGATGATACGGTGAAAAATGATGTCAAAGACTTGTCCCAAAATATTTTTATTCTTCTATAATTTTGAGTGTATCACTATACTGTACCTGAATGGATATAATTATTAATATAAACCAAGGGATGCAATACCTAAATAAATGCTTTACATACACTAAATTAAAATAAAATAAAATAAAATGAAGGAATCAAATGGATTTTGCTCAAATCGTTGCTTTATACAATACTATGGGAGAAAATAAATTCACACATTTTCCGTCATTTCTCATCAAATCTACAAAGTATTTTCCCATCATGAACGAGATTACAAGATTATTATACAACCACTCTGAACATGTTCATGTAGTTCAGCTGATAGAACTGGTTGGTGAATAATAAAGCTTCATTGTCCATAAAAAATATATATAATTCTTGTTTAATGCAAACTGACTAATTCATAACTTTAAAGAAAGATTATCCTGAGTTTATGCCAATACATAAGAGCTACAAATAGAACATCAGGAACTAAATTTTTTTTCACTTATAACGTGAAATTTCATCGTTTACAAGAGTCTCAACGTTTAAATTAAAACACATTATTTTAAAAATATTTTATTTGCATATTTCCCCAGATCTTTCATTAGATGTTCGAAGATTTACTGAATTGCTACTCATTTGATGCAGGGAAATTACACAGAAACAAACAAAGAAGAGGAAACAAATGTGAACTTTCAGAATCTACTCATTACATGCACGGATACTACAGATGAGGGCTTAAAGTAGTTTTGTTGAAAACATTTCACCATTTCCAGAAAACGTTTGATCCGCATTTGTACTTATCCTTCCCTTGGCATTCCAACTCCAAGTCCTCAGTCAGGAACTTCACCTTCTGCATTATCACAGCAATTTCATCAATTTTTTTTTTATAAAATTCTTTATTTATTGCAATCATTCAATTGTAATTATAAAAATTTCTATACCAACTACCAAAGCTGTAGATTNGAGGAACTTCACCTTCTGCATTATCACAGCAATTTCATCAATTTTTTTTAAATAATTCTTTATTTATTGCAATCATTCAATTGTAATTATAAAAATTTCTATACCAACTACCAAAGCTGTAGATTTTGCAGACAAAAGGAGATTTTAAGTTAAGCTTTGCAAAAATCCCTGTACAAGTTTAATCCGGGAATGAAGAGACAAACCTTCTGTTTAGCCAAATCTTGGCAACCGGTGAAGTTCTCAGGGAACTTGCACGTGCCAAATTCCACAGTGTAAGCACGTGCCAAGTTTGCGCCGCTGGTAGCCAACCTCTTCTGATCATTCAATTCCTGTTCATAACCACAGAAAACCAGTTCGATTTCAATTTCTTCAGCAGACTGAATTCAACTTTCCTAAGAGCTTCACAGTTTCTTTTTAACCAACCTTATTTGCTTTGCTCCTCTCAAGATATTCTTCGATGATGCCAGCATTAGCTGAAGAGGAGGCGGTCGCCACCGAGGCAGAGAAGACGAGCGCAGCTAAGCCGACGAGAGCCGCCCTTCGCCCCTCACCTGCTTCCTTTGGTTCAATTGACGGAGATTTCTGGGCTCTTACAGAAGGCGATTTTATGGAGGAGGGACAGATCGGTGCGGCCGATGGTGTGGAGGTTGAAACGAGCTTGATGCCGGCCATGGATGGGGCTGAGACGACATGGCTGCAAGCCAAAACGGTGGAGTTTATGGCGGCCATTTCTGCTATCAGGGAAGGGGGATGAGTTCGTTCAATTAGGGTTTTGGGGGGAAGGAAGACGGAGGAGTGGGATTTCGTTTTGTGCCTGTGATCAGGTTTTATGGGGAAGGGGATTGGAAGGAGGGGGGAGTGTGGTGGGCGAGTGGATAAGATCAGATTTTCTTCAAGTTTATTGGTAGTTTATGGAAAGTCTGGACCCAGGAGCTCGATTGTGGTTTATTTTGAAAAGTGTGGGGTCCTTTGTTGAGTTGTGGTTAGGGCTGTCAATTTGGCTCGTTGTTCATGAACAGCTCGTGTTCGGCTCGTTAAGCAGCTCGTGTTTAGCTCGTTCGTTAAGCCTAACGAGCCGAACACAAATAATTTTTTAAGCTCGAAATGTAAACGAGCCGAACACGAACAACAGTTTGTTCACTCGTGTTCGGCTCGAAATAGCTCGAAAAAAAAATTATTTAACTTTTTATATAACAATATATTACATATATTATAATAATATAATAATATATTATATATATTTATGTCTAAGTTTAAATCATAACACCTCATGTGACAATGTAGTTAGTGCATTCTTTTGTATATATTTGATCCAGGTTCGAATCTCACACTTTACATCTATTTTTGTTGGAGTCTTCTTTTGTATAGATTTGATCCAGGTTCGAATCTCACATTTTACATCTATTTTTTTCAATTTTAGTTTAACGAGCCNAGTGTGGTGGGCGGGTGGATAAGATCAGATTTTCTTCAAGTTTATTGGTAGGTTATGGAAAGTCTGGACCCAGGAGCTCGATTGTGGTTTATTTTGAAGAGTGTGGGGTCCTTTGTTAAGTTGTGGTCCCTCTGAATTGAGAGCGATTATTGCGTGCGAATAGTGCATGTAGCTCTACGACCACAGCCGCCCATCACGACTGTATGGCAGTGGGACCCACTGGCATACAGCCGCGGTGGGCGGCTGTGATCGGAGAGCGCACGCAGCTCTGCATGCGCTCTCCGCACGCAATAATTAGACATGAATTGAGGCTTTACAGAAAATAGAAAAATATTTGGGGATAAGTACATGGATAGAACTTCAAATTTTAGTATTAATAAAATTTAGGCTCATTTTAAAAGTAGTAGCGCGTTGAAAATGCTGTGATGATTATTATAAATTCATTCTAATATCAAAAATCAAATCGTGATTTTTTGATAGTCACCACACTTTTAATATTTTAGGTTGAAAAGAATAGATTTTTATCATAGAAATTTCTAGAAAATAGTTCTCAAAATAAAGTTATAGTGACGGTTTGAACGATCATAGTAGCCCGAAGGTTGCCCAAAATGGATCATAACATTTAGGTTATTTTTTAGAACTATTGTAGATTAAAGAGAGTGCTAGTTTTGCAAATAACAAAATTTTGAATTGTATGTATGGATCTATCCCCAAACACCTTTTGCAATTTTAATTTTTTTTAAGATGTGTTAAACATTTATTGGCATTTCACATATAATTAAAACTTTGAAAATTTAGTTACGTACCCGGGCTGCAAATAAACAACTCGAACTCAGCTCGATTAAAACTTGATCATGCTCGTTCAAATTAGTAAATAAGTACACTTGAACAATTTATAAAATAATGGAGCTTAAATACTCGATATTAAGCTCGATGACAACTTGTATTTTATTATTTGATTAAATTTTAATTAACTAAAATTTATTTAATATATATTTAATGGTAATATATTATTATATCAATATTATTTGATTAATTATTGGTTATATATTTACTTTATTGATATATCATAATTAATTATATACTTATTTTATTAATATATAATTATTAGTTATTAATTATATAATTATTAATTAGTTTTTTAAATACTAAACTAATACCATAGATGCAAGTGCACGTTTTGTAAATAACAAAATTTTGAATGTTATAATGCTTTCTACAATTACATTTTTTTTCTTAAAGATATGTTAAAAATGCAGACATTTCACATAGAATTAAAGCTATGAATATTTAGTTGCATACCACACAATCCAAGTGCTATATGCCTATGCTTTAATTTTTAGATATGTATGCCATCTTACTTATTTATGCATAAAAAGATGTATATCACTCTTTAAAAATTATAATAATGATATTTTTTCATGTGAAATAAAAAAAATATTTGAGCGATTAATGTTATTTGTATTTGTTAGCGATTAATACATATTTTATGACTAATAGTAGGTAAGATAATGAAGCTTGTCATGAAGTCACGACGGCAATGAAGTATGCTCATCTCAAGTTCTAGTCTTAAGGGAGATATATTCATTTGCATGTGGAAAACTGGTAACTTTTTGCTTCTATTAAAAACTTTAACCAAAAAAACCCCATAGAATTATCAATTTTTTGTCATGGTTACAATTTCCGTCCTAATTTTATTTGTTACAAAGATTTTCTTATCGACAGTGTCCATCAACAAAAAAATTATTGCATATGGACACTGCATGCAGACATGCATGCGGCGTCTAATCCTGCCTTAGATCACGGTGATTTACGGTCAAGATGAAATCAAATTAAAAAAAAAAATTTAAAGTGAGGTCCACTGAAATACATCATGACCGTAGATCACGGCCGTAGATCACCGTGATCTACGGTCAGGAACTGCATGCGGTGTCCGTATGCAATAATTTTTCCCATCTACAACCAGCAAATTAAAATCTTCAATTTGGTCACAACATCCTAAGAAGGCAACAAATTCAAATTTGCATTCTTATTCCATACATTTACATACTTCATACAAACCAAAAACTACCATACATCACTACTGAGATTTATAGAACCCAAATGGAACAATGAGGCGAGAATAACAGAATAAACATTATAATTGAAACAAAATTGGCAAGCCAGATAATACAACAAACAAAATTTTGGCTATTCTGGGTTAATTCCGATATAACCATATTGATTTCACCAAGTAAGAATTCCATCCAATATTAGTAAAGTTCACGTATGGTTAAAGTTTAATTCAGCCTTTTATACACCACAAAATAGACAGGAATGGAATAGCTGCTGCATCTACCTCAGTTGCACTTCTTGCTCGTCATCTTAAGCTTCCTCCAGTTTTTTACAGCAGCACTGGCTAGAAATCTCTCCATTTTCATAATTCTGGAAAAGCTAGACAAAACTCTTAACCAATATTCCCATAATATAACATCATGTTGCAAATAAGTAGAAGCAAATATAATGGCCGCCGCAACACGAATAATTCCTATTGGCAAAAGAAAGAATGTCAGCAACAACTTGGCAGGAAATGGTGATTGGAATGACAGATAACTAAGGGTGTGACATATAACCCAAGGGTGTAATTGAGTCGAGCAAACTCGCAATCTTGGCTTAATAAATGGCCCTTGAATTGAGCTTGATGAGTTAACAAATCATGCTTGAGCCAACCTCAACTTGACAAAGCTCGATAGCTGAGTGGTCTGAAAGATAATACTATGTAAAGACATATACATGCATACCACTCAGTACCTATTTATTTAAATATCTACACCTAAACCTTACAGGTAAAAAATTGATGTTTAGGTGTTAGATGTGTAAATACATAGGAACTGAGTGGTGATTGTACGTAAAGCTTCTTATTATATACTACTAAAAGGATATTGATGTTCAAGAGTTTTAAGTACAAAGTAAGAATTTATTAAAATTGCTTTTCAATTACTTCTATAAATGATTTCTTATTATTTTTTCCCTGAATTTTTTTTCTTTATATTATTTTATCATAATAATAGCTTGCTTCAAATCATTTTTTCTATTTTATAAAAAATAAACTGGCTCATGAGACGACTCAGATCGCGATTAATTAATCAAGCTCAAATGTGTTTAAGCTTGGCTCGACTTGTTTACACCGCTCATATAACTAGAATAAAAATCTATAATGCTCACCTTATCAATGCTTCACACGAGCAAAACACAAAGCAACTTCTGCTTGTGCTTGAAGCTCTTCCAAGACTCGATTGATGTCCTCCTTCCTAACGGAAGGTTCAAAGACATCCTTGAGCATGCTCCGAAGCCTTCTCGAGAGTAATCCGGTACCGAACAACCACCAGATAGAAACAAATGTTAATTATGCAGAACTAACGAGAAGAAAAATGGAGAAGCAGTAATGAACTAGAAACAAGTAAAATATAGCAAAGTTTTTAATGCAATTTTCATCTCAAACATCATCAAAATCATCACTATTTTTCTAAATTTTCTTAACAATAGGATTCATCATGGAATGAAGCATGATATGGCAGTTCTAACTTTCCTGCATCATAAAGCGCACAGTAGAAAAATAATTTATGACGGAATGAACATTGCATGAATACCTCTAATCGTTACATTTCGGTACATTACTAAAGTTAAAAATTAGACACCTGTATTATAAGGAGTTGAGTGCCCAACTGAATAATTGAAAATCCTATGCAATTATATAATAAACTTGGTAAGTTTTTCTTTGGAGAATAAAATGCCAAAATAGTCCCCTAACTACTTACATGGGTTCATTTTAATCTCAGAGTGTATAAAAGTGCCATATTAGCCCCCACGTTGTTTAAATTGGGGCTGAAAATAGTCATCCCAAGAGATTTTCGAGCACAAATTAAAAGAATATGGGGACTAAATTGATATTTTTATATACTCTAGAACTAAAATAACGGCATATAAACAGTCGGGATTATTTTGGCACTTTACTCCATTTTTAGATATACCGAGAACTTAATTAGTATTATTCTTCAATTGGGAAGCAGTTTGAAATTGACAGCAACTGCACTAAAGTTAAGAGGAAAATCTCTTGTATCTTATTGAGTGAATACAATTGCACATATATAAACATAAAGGCCGAATACAACATAATCAAGATTTGCCATGCCTATCCTTAATTACCAGGATATAAAAAAGTAGTTAATTCATATACTTCTAGTATGGTACTTTTCTACCATAATGCATTGCAATCTAACACTCATCTGCAATAACACTATCTCAAGTTAGACATACATATCACTAAGTTCCAGCTTGTTGGAGACATGATTGATGGTATTCTTTGATAAATTTGCATCCCTAATAAAGTTTTAATCTACTAAAATGTATTTGATTCTTTCAATGAAGATAGAATTGCTCGCAATGTAGATAGCCGCTTGATTATTACAGTTAAGGATTATAAGTTGTGTGACAAGTTAATGGCTTTGCATCTAAAAATATTTTTTTTAGTAATGTCTAAACCAACTCTCCTAGTGATTAGAATGCCATCAAAATACATAGTTTAGGAAAGATTCCATATGTTATTCTCTCCTTAAGTAGGATCTTAATAGAGAAAAATATTACTTATATCAATTTAGAGCAGAACTTCAATTAATGCCAACAAAAAGAACATAATTCAGTTGGCCAATTGGAGAAAAGGTCCCGAATAGTCAATGCAATGAATTCAAGTACAACCACAAGTCGAGCCTTAGATCTATCAATAGAATCATGAAAATGTATCTCAACCAAGAATATTCCATCATCAACAAATGATTTTAACCATAGAAAGGTGTATAAACAAATCCCAGGTACAAAAATTATGAATAATGCTCATCTCTTGATTCAATGCATGCTTCCAATCAGGGCCAAGCAAAGCATTTGGGTATATCCTAGGGTTGAGACAAAAGGACAAAAACAAGTATAACCAATGAAAGGATAGAGAGCTGATCAAATGGCATAAAAGAGTATAGGTAGAAGTTAAAGTGGGAGAAGATTAACCAGAAACTTCATGACAGGCAGCATTGAAAGAGACAATTAGTCTTCTCGTAGATGGATCATCACATCAATAATCATATTAGTATAAGAATAAATAGAAAGATACATTAAATGACACCAGGATAGGTTTTACTACGGTCTTAGCAAAGAGAATGGAAGGAGTACACAGTTGAAGAAATGATGGGTATGAGAAAAGAAGGTTTATGGGAATTAAAAAAGTTCCAATGGAGTACCTCTGCTTCAGACAATAGAGAGCTCACAATTAATTTAAGTAATAGGGAGTAAGAAATATATTCCCCAAAATCAGAAAAAGAGCATGCATGTCAAATACTGAAGTGCGAGCAAAATTAAAAAGATGCGCTCATCCAACCCATTTTGCTGAGAGAATAAATGCAATTATATGTACAGAAAGAGCGGAAGGAAGATTTTCTAAATTTAAAAGCACAATCAATGAAATGGATATTAATTTGAATAATAAATTATACTTTATTTCTTGATAGAATTATTTAAATATAGATAGGATTTCAGGTTGATGCTTTAATCAATAAACCGAAATAAAACTGCTATGGTCTTCAATGATAGAGGATTTCAGGTTGAGGTCTTGGCCTCTAAATTTTAGAGTGGACCAAATCATAGGCTTCATTCTAACATGAAGCCCAAGAGAAAAAGAGCTCAATAAAGCTTATGAATATACAGGCTGCCCTTTCAAAATTGGAAACTAAGGACTGTCATAAATGAAGCTTTGAAAATGGTAGAGGAGGTTATGCTGAGAATAAGTAGAAAACAATGATAAGGTAATGGGAGCAGATTTAGATAATTAACATTGCTAACTAAACATCTCCATCGTGCTGAGATCTAAAAAGAAAACAAAAAGAAAAATAAAAAGTTACCAAGTAAATGTGACTCTTAGATAATATATAGACAAAATATTTACAGTAAATTGTAAAGCATATAAGAAACCGTCAAAAGTTAAGAAGAAGAGTGATAAAAAAAGACCAAAGAAAAAGATCCATCGACAACAATAGCAGGTGGAAAAGAGTTCATGAAAATAGTTGAAAATAATTGGTGATTAGCTTTCATATAAGAACTAGCACGAGAACTTAAATGACTAAACCCAAGAAGTGTTAGGAAAAGTAGCAAAGAGTAGACCCAAAAGAAAAAAAAAATAATAGTTGTTAGAGTAGATGTTGAGATTGTTGAAGCAGAAGATCATACTCTTCTTGAAAGAATGACAACTTAAAGGATATAAAATCAGATAGATTACAAAATAATGGATTAGTTGTAAAAGTATGCTAAGTCATAAAGAAAAAATTGACTAGGAGAATGGTTGATGTGAATGCAATAAGGACATGGTGAACAAGTTTGACTACCACAATTGTTTTCCCACTATCAATAGCTACAACATCTACAATCACCACAACCACCACTCAAACCACCAACCAAGGGGTCATTGGTTACAAGTAGAAGGTTGGGGGATGATGAGCGTTCTTATGCAAAGAATCTAGAGAGAAATTGCAATATTAAGGATGGTGAATTCAACCATCAATTGAAAAGAAGAGAAATGGAACGTGACCATCGAGGCAATTGAGGCAATTGAGGCAATTGAAGCTTGAAGTTTATTAAGGACAACATAGTTAGACGCTTATCACTTGAAAACTTTGACTAGCAATGTTGTTCAAAGGAGATGTATTATGATAGTAAATTTATCATAAAAATCAACAAGAAAATAATAAGCCTAAACCACATAAGATAATTAGAACCATTAAAATTTAAATTAGTGTAAAGAATGGGATTGGCTTCAACTTGTTGAGGTAAAATTGAGAAGCCATGTCATTGTTTAAGAGGGAGAAAAAACGAGAGAGAGAGGGAGAGAGAGAGAAGAATCAGAGTGGTTATTTATATCATTGTAAATGTAGGAAGCATGAATTAGTCATTCCCTAGGTTGGCAAGCTACAATGAGTGAGCGAGTGAGTGCAACACTGCAAACAGTATAGCAAGGATGGCAATTGATCTGCAAGCATGAGGATCAGCAAAGAAGCGAAAATTAAATGTGATCAAGTAAATGTGGCAAATCAGCAAGAGGTGTGAGCAATAAGGTTTCAAAGGAAGCGATGGAGTTTGGGAGTTTTAGATTAAAAGGGAGCAAAAGAGGGATGAGGAGGGACAAACAATGCTGGGATTAAAGTTGGCAGCATGAATAGCATGAGGGGGAGCAATAAAGAGACGAAAAAAGATCAAATTGTGTTCAGGATAGGTCTTAGATGAGTGACCGGAGATAAGGTGTTCAACAACAAGGGAATGATTAGATTTGCTTTAATACCATGTTAGAGGGGGAAAATCATGTGTATATTATTGATGAAATAAAATTGCCTGTATATAAACATAGCAATATGAATAGAAAAAGAAGATAATAAGAGAATATCCTAAATCACGAGGACAAAAAATAGTAATAAAAACACTTGTTTTTAATCTAGTAATCCCCTGCTATAATACTTCACAATTTAGCTTCTCCCGAATAAAAGTACAACAACAAAAAGAGGTATAATTATTGGATTCATTGTGATCACAATCTAGAAGTTTGCTAATATTAATAACATATAAAAAGAGGGATTGAACATTCTTGCATAGTCGAAAAAAAATTTTGGTCAACCTTTATAGATAAAATTTTAAATTGTAGATTAAGAATTCCTTCAAAAGTGTTTGTGAATGTAGAACCACCAAAAAAGCAACATTTATAAATATCCAAAGTAGAATAAAAAATCTTACTACAAAAAATACCATATAAAACACAATTCAAGTAAAATAATTTTTTTTTAAATAAAGATATTAAGTTAGCCAAAGAAACAAAGATTGAAAACCTCCAATAGAGACATTCACCTCCTCCAAACATATTAAATGACTCATAATATGTGCTCGAAGATGTGCCATTTTTCGGACATTGACCTGGAAATTGTGGTGAAGTTCCTCAAACCCACTAGAACTCAAGTGATTAAAATTGTGCTTATTATAGATCCAAATATCCATCAAAATTAACCCAAGCAGATTAAGAACCTAAAGATCACAATTGAAAAAGATACAACATACAAAAAAATTCACATATATTTTAAAGATAGATCAAATAGGCAAATTAAAGTATAAAAGAAAACCAAGATATAGAGACCACCAAAATAAGAACTCAAACTTTATGGACAATTCATGCTTAAAAAAAAGAAACAAAAACACACCATAACTTCTAATTCTGAGCGGCAATCGCGAGGAACAAAAACAACCATCTCCATAGTGAAAATGTGAACAAGGTAGCAATGTAAAGTTCTAGCTAAGTAGAACGAAATAAAAACTATTAAATTGTTATTCATTTATAAAAATAGTCACATCTGCTAATATATAAAAAATAAAATTAACTCTTTTAAAGTGCAAAAACAAAGAGATCAGCATAAAGTGAAAAATTGATACTGCAAGCTGACTTGTATGAATACTTATTTCAAGGACCACTAAGGTTTGGTTTGGTCACTCCGTATCCAACAAGCTAAACACAACTCATGCTCCATGGTGAAAAGCACTGTAAAGTGTGGGAAAAAGTTTAGAGGGAGAGAGGGTAGGAGGGAGGGTAGGAGGGAGGGAAGTTGATTGTGGCAAATTCACCAACATTTTAGTTACAAATTAGCATACAAGGGAAAAAAAACCTAAGGATTGATTATTCTTGACAAGTTTGATTGTCATGCAAAAAACAAAAACATAGAAAATTGAAAAACAAATTGAGCAGTGAAATAATGACAAATTCATATGGATGTATTATATAACTAGAAAAGGATAGATGGAAAGCAGGCAACATAAATGAGATGATTGTAGATTTTTTATAATTGATATTTAAGTAAAGAGTAGTGTAAAAGCAGAACCATAAACGCAAAAAGATAAAATAAATTGTGAAGATAATGTATAATGCTTTATAAGAATAATGACCAAGATAGAAAGGACGACATGATAAGATCACATAATGCCTTGCCGGGAGGAGGGCGCAAAATTGAAAGCAATAAAGCAAAAAAAACCCTACTAATGAGAAAATCCCCACAGGAAAGCAAAAAAAAAGTTTTTTGTCAATTCAACTTCAACTCTAAAACTGAATTAGAAAGAATTATGTTTTATTCCTGAAAATATGCTTTAATTAAAAACTATGAACCATCCATGGAATAAATAAAAAAATCAAATAATCCTAACTAGATGTATTATATAACTAGAAAAGGATAGATGGAAAGCAGGCAACATAAATGAGTTGATTGTCGATTTTTTATAATTGATATTTAAGTAAAGAGTAGTGTAAAAGCAGAACCATAAATGCAAAAAGATAAAATAAATTGTGAAGATAATGTATAATACTTTATAAGAATAATGACCAAGATAGAAAGGACGACATGATAAGATCATATAATGCCTTACCGGGAGGAGGGCGCAAAATTGAAAGCAATAAAGCAAAAAAACCCTACTAATGAGAAAATCCCCACAAGAAAACAAAAGAAAGTTTTTTGTCAATTCAACTTCAACTCTAAAACTGAATTAGAAAGAACTATGTTTTATTCCTGAAAATATGCTTTAATTAAAAACTATGAACCATCCATGGAATAAATAAAAATATCAAATAATCCTAACTAGATGTATTATATAACTAGAAAAAGGATAGATGGAAAGCAGGCAACATAAATGAGATGATTGTAGATTTTTTATAATTGATATTTAAGTAAAGAGTAGTGTAAAAGCAGAACCATAAACGCAAAAAGATAAAATAAATTGTGAAGATAATGTATAATGCTTTATAAGAATAATGACCAAGATAGAAAGGACGACATGATAAGATCACATAATGCCTTGCCGGGAGGAGGGCGCAAAATTGAAAGCAATAAAGCAAAAAAAACCCTACTAAAGAGAAAATCCCCACAGGAAAACAAAAGAAAGTTTTTTGTCAATTCAACTTCAACTCTAAAACTGAATTAGAAAGAATTATGTTTTATTCCTGAAAATATGCTTTAATTAAAAACCATGAACCATCCATGGAATAAATAAAAATATCAAATAATCCTAACTAATATTTAACATTTTAATAACTAACCCAAATACGAGAAGAAAGAACACAAAATAAATTCATGAAGGAGTACTAAGGAACTTGCACTACATCAATTCCCTCATGCTATACAGAACTCTAGTCAGTAGAGTTGCAAGATTGTTGGAGGAAGAACACAAGGTCGTCAATTGTAAATAGAACTAACAAAATCCACCTGAAAGAAAAGAGACAAATGGTAAATCCACCCCAAAGAAGTGGTGATGAATAGGAAATTCAATCTGATTAATAAAAAAAAAAATAGGAAGAAAAACACTACACCAGTAGTATCAGACGAAGGGTTTTAAAAGATCCTGAAATAGAATTTCGGGTTCAATAAAGGCAGACGGAAGTTTGGAGCTACAAGCATAGAGTAGACTCACGTCTTTAATTGCCTTTAATTTTTAGTTGACTGAAGTTAACCCTCAACAACCACATTTTTTTTGGGTGCAGGGGTTAGGTGCAATATCCAATTAAAAAAAAAAAGATAAATTAAAGATAATTTTGAAATATATCCCATTTTTCACAATTCACAAAAATCTTTCATTTTATTTTTAACATTTTTTATATATAGAAATATATACTAATTCCCAAATATATAAAAGTTCTTTAATGATTGCATTTTAATTAAACTTCTAAGTTTTTATTATAATCACTGTTTATAGAAAAAATTGCACTGTAGCAATTCAATTTTTCACACTTAAGCTGACAAGGATCGGTTGAATTATTTATATATAATAATTTACCTTAATTGAGTTATCCCTTGATCTTTCACTGCTTCCCGTGACCTACTGTGGCCAAACAAAGGTGGAACTGCTGGTTATGAGAGAAATCAGACAGCAATTGCTCTCAGGTTGGAGGTATGGGAAAGATTTTTGAGCTTGGTTATGAGGTAATTAGCTATATAAATATGTATAATTAGTTAATTTGAGTAAAACTAAAACTCTTATTTTATTTCCAAATTACCTTCATTTATAGCCGAACATTACAAAGAAACTGCATCTCAGGTAAGGCACCTGTAAAGAAAATTTCTAGTATCAAGGATTTTATAAGTTGGGATGTATGGAAATTAAAGTTTACTAGCACAGATATATATAATTAGTTTGATTGAACCTAGAACTGCTTTTTATGTTATTTTCTTTATTTTAGTGTTCTATTTTGTCGTGAATTTCAGTAAAGTTGGAGAGCTTATTGCTCTAGGTAGGCAATCGAGAGAGAGAAACAAATGTATTAAAAAAAATTAATTGTGTTAAGGTAAAATAAGTATATAAATAAATCCAAACACATTATTGGGTCATTTTTCAGTTTAACGAATAAAAATACTTTTACTTACTCTCCAAAACTTGTGAATTCAACTAGCCAAATCGGCACCTGTTGCATTAGCAGTAGATATAAAAAAGGAATCAGGGGGAAAGGAATGTGAATGAGCAGCAACCTTATTGAGGCAAAAAACTTCAATTGATAGTATGTTTTTATTAAATTGATTGAAGTTGAAGAATTCCACAAATTTAAGGGAAAAATATAATTCCAGGTTGTGATATAAAAAAGGTGAGCTAGAGACGAGCCAGAGATAGGGACCGCCATTGTTCTGACAAATCAGATGAGATAAACCAGCACAAGTAAAACTTTCTATAAGATCATTATTTGCCATGGTATTTGTATATTCATTTATTATGTAATTCACTGACAAAAAATTCCGTCATATTGAGCAATATTATCACTGTCTGTCAGCCTAAGTTCATAATGGAAATGGATACCTGCATATTTCAAATTCATAGTATTTTCTAGGAAAGCATAATTAACTAGAAATTATTGATTTTATCAGTTTTGTTGTCTTTCTTATGCATGTTATCACGACCCAACCCGAGACTTAAAATTAAACAAGACGAGTACAAACGATCGAATAGTGGGAACTAAATTTTCCATATTTATTTACTATTTGACAAACGAAAGAGTAACTAATCAAATTAAATTAAAATAGTTGATGTGTGCTAAAAAATTTGCGGCGGTAGAGTAACAAATTATCGTCTTAGCGTTGTACGAAAGTTCAGCACACATACAGATGAAATAGAAAAAAACGGTAATGACTCCAGAAGTTTTTACATGAGAAACCCGTAAGGGAAAAACCGGGTCTGACTCAGTTGCGGAAATCCACTATTGATTGATGATTACAGAAATCCCTTGTCCCACAGACGGGAAAGGGTAAATATATTTTTTAAGGTACAACGTCGACTGACGGCGTCTGGTTGGTGGTAATTGATGACGGTAGGTGGAGGTTGAAGATGGTCGGCGGGGGTCGATGACGGTCAACGGTGGTCGTCGGCGATCGACGACAGTCTACGACGGTCGATGACGGAAGTTGATGGTGGTCGACGACGATTGGTGGTGATGCTGAGCTGGAACTTCTCCTCAAGACTTCAGACTCTCTTTAGACTTCCTTCCCCTTCATGAGAGGGATAGGGATCTATTAATAGTATTCTGGGTGCAATTAATACAAGAATATGAATCATTTTAATCGGACGGTTCGGATAGCTTCCCTCGATCATACGACGTTTAATGGATATTTGAGTGCCTTAATGATGTCAAAATTGAGTGATCTTGAGCTCGTTGGATTCGTCGTGTCGAGCCGCTTGATTTGAGTACAAACTTGTCATATTTAACAGTCGTTTGACATTCCAAATGTGTCTGAAAATCTTCCAAGGGTGGTTTAATGACATGATCTGAGCTTGATTTACTCGGATTGAACTATTTTTTATATCATTAAGTCCGTCTCATCGAATCGGTCAGTTTGACTATAAGTTTGCTGAAATCAGAGCTCTAGATGATTTTTTATCAAAATTTGAATGTTTCTTGTTCAAAATATCATCTCCGGATCCATGTCATGCTTCAAGATTCATGCAGGATGCTGAAAATTTATTGGTGTCGTATCAGTTGCCCCCTATTTTTTAGCAAGATCATTTTAATCGTCCAAAAATATTAAAAATAGAAGCATTTAAGTTCTGCATATATATTATTTTATTAGTATTGATATAAGAATATTTTTTCTCTTTATTTATTAAGAAGTTGAAGATAGGTCAGTTGGTAAGGTTTTTTGCTTCATGAGAGGTTGGCAGGGTTCAAATCCTGCCTTAGACAAAATATATAATTTTTATATTCAAAGTTGTCTTCTAAATTTAGCACAAGTCACGACAGTATCCTGAGTCGTACCTTTGTTAACTCCACCTGAATAGTTCTTGGATTTCTTCTTATTGGATTATTTTGAGTGATCTACATATTCACCTTCATCATTATTGTTCCACTTATGCATCTCTTTCTACTTCTGAGTAAGTTGATAGTCAATCTCCACTTTCAAGCTCATTCCACTAATATTTGAGTATTCATCGATCCCTAAAGATGTCAAAGACTGTATGATCAAATTCTTTAATCTTGAAAGAAATATATAACACTTTCCTTCTACAGTAGCCATCAACTATGACGCATACCTCAACAGTACAATGAAGTATGCTTCATACTGCATGACTATCTTCTCTCATTGCCTCAACTTGATGACCATGCCCTGCATTTGTCTTTGAGCGGATATGGGTACAAACCACCCTCTGAATAACTCCATGAATTCCTCTCAATTAAACATCATGTCCCCCAGCATGTATGGCATTGCCCACACCACCACCTTTCAGCTTCTCTATCTAGCATAAAAGTAGCTAACGAGACTCTTCTTTCATCCGAATAAGTCATACTATCTAGTATCTTCTCTATACCCTCATTAGTCAATTCATCGTTTCAATCGGATTTTCAATTCCCTTGAACAAAGGTGGACGCAGATCATGAAATTTCTTCAAGTACTTATCCATAGTGACTGTATCACTTCGAATAGGCTAAGATCTAGACTTCTGAAACAGCCAAGTCATTGCCACCATCATTTGAGTCGAGACATTCATGTTCATACTAATATTAGGTTGTACTTATTCGTTTCCAATCAGATTTCTTCTTCTATGATTTCAAGTGTATCAGTATACCTGAATGAATATAATTATTAATTTGAGTTAACTTCATTTTTCAATTTTTATTATTATTAAAATTTTCTTGTAATTGCCCTATTGGCTATTTCATCAAGATTTCACTAATTAATCCTAAACCTTGGCTCCAATACCGCTTTTGTCACGACCTGACGAGAAACTTGAAATTAACTAAGGCGGGTATAAAAAAGAAGATAGTGGGAACTAAAATCTCTATATTCATTTACCATTTAATAAATGAAAGAGTCACAAATCAAATCAAATCAAATCAAATTAAAGTAATATAATTAAATTTACCTCATTATTGTCTCTCTGTCATCTATAAATATTCTCTGTCATCTATAAATATTCTCTTCTATTATTCATCTTTTAATCATTTAAATTAATATAAAAGGTTGTTAGTTTAAAAATAACTGTGAACTAAATAAGTCAGTGAATATTCATACTCATAAATTACAATAACACAAGGAAAAAAAAAGGTAATATACACACCAATTAAGCTCTTAATAAATAAATCTAAATATTTGATATTATATTCAATGAATCTTACCATATAAATAACATATCAATATCCTTATATATTTGTACAATTGTCTTATGAGCACCGTATAAAATTATACCAGATAAGGTCCTTCAATAACAATATATTTCTTTATATGCGTGCACAAGTACCTTAGTGTTTCCCTGTTAGTATCATAAAGATGTGACTCCATCATAACTAAGCATGCACATACGAGTAAACTATAAAAATATCAATGTTTAATAATGAATATTTCATTCTCAATTACATAGCATTCAATATTCTTATACAATATTCAATATCTACGGTAATTTAAATAAAGTTAAACACACAGGTCATTCTTACAATATGAATAAAATTTAATAAAACTATATATCATGGGTATAGAGTACTATAATAGCAATATTAATTGCATTTGACCAAAAAAAAATAAAATATTACTATAGCAAAAGAATATGAGTACTTATCTCAATATAAATTAATTTGTTATTAGAGTACTATAATAGCAATATTAAATGCATTTGACAAAAAAGAAATAAAATATTACTATAGCAAAAGAATACGAGTACTTATCTCAATGTAAATTAATTTGTTATTAAGTTTGTCTTAACGATGCTCTTCTAAAATTGAAGCCTAAACATGGGCATTCATATTACAAAATTTAAATTAACTATTACATTTATATTATTTAAGTATTAAGTTTCCATAATTTTACATTATGAAATTCGAATTAAATTCATTATTTAAACTTTTCCTTGCTGAATTTTGCATGGGTCAATCTTCCTCCTCTAGCTCGCACACTTCGCCTCCTTCCCCTCCAACTGAAGTTATAAACCTAGAGTTTTAATTCACTAAAATTTTCTATTAATATAATTTACAAGCTCACAATACATACATACTGAATTACTCTTGGATTAAAATATTAAATAACTTAACTAAAATATTAAAACCTTATCTCTCTTTCAGTCGAGCCCTAAAATGTAGACGTGCAGGTCACTTCTTTCTCTATGCTCAGCTCCATCCCGATCGAGATCTCAACGTCAACACCTCCTACTCTCCTTCGTAAGGCAGCAACACATGTGAATACTGAGCGCATGGGAAAGCTTTTTCTTCCATTGCATGCAAAATCCACATCGCACCTCATCTTCCTTCCTCTGCCTCTAGTCGTCGCTCAACACAACAAAGCAACCACTCGGCACCACAGCCTCCCTCTTCCTCCTCCATGGTCGACAGAGACGTCGTCATCCATCTACGCTGCCTTTGACTACATGGAAACCCTAGCTTGCGACTGTCTTCTCTTGTACTCGCCGATCAACTCTCCCGGTAAATTCTTGGCTCTCTCATACAACATTTTATAGGGTGAATTTACCTTTTTGGTTTCCTACCCCAACCCCTTCATTTCCTCTTTCCTCTATTCAATTTCTCAGCTCCTCACTTCCCCTTCTTCAACTTCCTCATTTCCCTTTCCAGCTCTTCATTTCTTCTCCTCCTAGTAACCGAAATGGGACTATTCTTACAGATACATTGCGATTCAGAAATAAATGCATATATAAACGAAAATGATAATAGCATATAAAATTAATTTAAAAATGCCTAATGTTTTATGATTGATAAACAACATTAATGATGTCTTACATAGAAAACCTAAATTTATAACAAAATGAGCTGTGGTAGGGAAATAATTGAATTCCCGACTCTTGGTATTAAGAGTGCAACAAACCATGTAGTATCGTTTCATTAATAAATGTGATGTTGGGATAACCAACATCTATAAGTAGTTATCATGGTCGACCAGCGAAGTGATGACCTAATGAAATTAGATGTAGTCAAAGTCTATGCAGATATAACATGAAATTTCTAAAACAGAAAAAGACGAGAATAAGAATAAAAATGCAAGGCAATTGCACGAAGGCATTGCATAATATAGTGACAAAGAGAATTGTCAGTAGCTACTTTATTTATTTATGCCCACTACCAAATGTACTACTTTTACTAATATTTTTTGTACTTTTAAGCATATCTTTTTTTTTCCTTTGTTGTTACTCATGATAGCAATTGACCAACATGCATATAATTTCTCTCTCAAATATTGATTCTTTCATATTATTTATATCACTAAGTTCGTAACTTATCCCAGATTATTATGTTATTTTTCAGGGAGGTGTAAGAAATAGGTGGACCACTATTTAGGTGGTTTGTCTCTGTATAACTTCTGAATGTAATTTCTTTTTTTGCGATTATAGTAGACTTTCATGTACATATGACCTAACATTTCCATATTTTAGTAGCTCTGTATATTATTTAGGGTTATTTTATAAGTTTTACTATGAATGTCTGATATGAATGAATATTGGACGAATTAAAGTGTAACGATTTTCTTGAAATGATTTATATAAGTCAACATAAATGTAAGTAAAAATAAAGCTTACTTAACCGTCATCCTCTTTTACATCCCTGTTGAACAAAAGGAGTCAGCTGGGGTGCGGTGCAAAATTATGATTAAATGAGGGTGCGGTGCAAAATTATGATTAAATGAGTTGGATTAACAATTCGACTTAATTTGGACCTAAGTAGGTCGCAGACGTCAATTACATGAAAATTTTACTATTATTTGTACACAAACAAAGTTTTACAGACAAAAGCACGTGTTTGAGAAGAAACAGCGATATAAAAGTTCAAAGAGAATAGAGGATAAGATACATGATTAGCATAGAGCATTAGTGATGGTATTGCTAAATATCAGTTGCTTCATGAATTTGTGAGGAGAAGGAATGATGTGGGAAACATGTTATGCAGTTCGGAACTATAGGCTAATGCTCATATCACATATTTTAGGTGTGCGGGACACAAGTGATTAAAAGCGGTGTAGAGGGATGCATGATTGCTAGAAACATTAAGTATCATGTTTTGAATTGTAATATAGAGACTTTAAAAGAGGCTGATTCACAGAACAAAGGTGCCCAATAGCAGCATATTGAAGCTCATCAATAACAAGCTCAAAGTTGTGGATGACGGTAATGGAGATTGTAGGTGAGACATTGCATAATAGATAACAATTGCTTTGTGCTCCAGCTCTCAATTGCGATTCCAATCTCATTACAAATCATGGTTTTATGATCAAGAGCATGATGTGAGTGACAGTCGGACTTAATGATAGAGGGATTGGGATGGGATTATCCAATACGGGAAAAAGATCATTAGGACTCTTAACATATGTGAAGAATGCTTTAATAACTTCGACTCTGATATCAAATTAATGGAGGGCTAGTTGCAAAATTATAATGAATGTGTATATTTTATGATTGATATTTGAGAAGGAGAGTCCTGCAAATCGAAGGAAGGAGAATCACCGAGGTAAAAAGCCAAAATAGATTGAGAAGATAAAATAACAAGCCGCAAAGGGAGAGATGCATAGGGTTTGAGACAAACAAAACATGTAAAAACCCTATATGATAGAGAATCTAGAGAGGAAGCCTGAAGAAAGCCTTTCTTAATTTCAACTCTAATATAAAATTGTAAGACACTAAGCCATATATATAAAATTAGAACTTATAAAGTTTATAGAACTACTCTTAAACAAATAAAAATATCAAACTAATACTAACTAATATTTAACACACTAATAATTAATTCAAATATAAACACAAAATAGACTCATGACCAAAAACAACAGCTAGTTGCATAGCATTATATTGAGTTAGAAAATACCATATAGCAGAGATTATGGGAGTGCCAGATATTAAAATAAGATAGCGAAAAATTACAGAAAATTGTTGAAGCAAAGATAACGAACGAAAAAAAAAACAACAATAATGTGCATAGTTTCACTTCAACAAAATAAAAAAGAAAAGGATTAATCATGACAGTTGAAACTTGTGCAAAAAAGAAGCAGCCGTAAACTAGAGAACATCTCACGCANATTTGCTCTGACATGTTTATTGATTTGTTAATAAATGCCCTCATAAGCTTTTATCTGCTTTGATAATATGTATACATGATAAGTATACATAAACTAGCTTTAGCACAGGTAATGGGAACGCCAAAAGACGGGAATCTGAACAACAGGAAGGCGAAGCGAGAACGACGGGCTAGGAAGCAGAGGCGCGGGCTGGAAGGAAGCCGAATGATTATTTTAAATATTTTAATAATGAGTATTTAATAATTTCAATCCTTTTTCACCCTATAAATACGGCTGAATGAGAGGGTACATGTGGAGTCCTCAGCAGATTCAGGATTTCCCAAAAAAAGAAAATCATCATGCATAGCGATGAAGAGTTGCGGCAAGCTATTACAGCGAAGAGTTGCGGCGTAGAGTTGCGGCGCAGAGTTGAGGTGAAGAGTTGTTGTGAAGCGTTGCGGCGAAGCATTGCGTCGAAGCGTTGTTGTGAAGCCTAGTTGTGAAGCGTTGTGGAAATTACAATAATTGGGGAACCTCATTATGCTGAGAACCAGAGGAAAAGTCAGAACGCATGGGATGCAACATCAATTTTGACAGAAAGCAGCTTAATCTTTTTTTCCGAAAAGAAGTATTACTTCCCGAATGATATGGTGGTGAAATAATCGACTTTAACTGATCGCTCGTATTCTCGTCCTTTTGGGTACATCCTCATTCATGATGCAGCCATGAGAGCTGGCATATGATTTCCACTGACACCTGAGTTTATTAAAATTATGAAGGTGTTCGGGGTTTGCATTGCTCAGTTATCTTATTGGGTAGTGACAGTCATTATTGGGTTGACTACTTTCTTCAGGAGTTGCGGGTTGACGTTAACACCGGCACTTTTGGTAAGACTTTGTGTGTTTTTTAATGATACGCATGATCGTGTGATGTTTAAGCATAAGACGTTGGACTTTCGCCTAAAAGAACCGATAAAACAATAGTCCATAAGATTCTTCTTTGCACAGAATAATTGGGTGATCCGAGAGAGGCGAGGAAGGTTCCAACAGTAGTTTGTCTCTCTTCAGACTACTGAGGAGGGAATATTGCAGATGTTGGGATTTCGTGACTTTAAGGAAATGTTGTTTGAAACACAATATATTTATGAAATTGTGAGTGAAGAATTATTGTTCAAGGTCAAACTTTCTTTTCAACCTGAATGATCTACGGTTGTAGTATTAAAGAAATCTAAGAACGGACATTCCGAGTCAGCCCCCGTAGTCTCCTCAAAGCGGCTCCCAACGAACAATGAATGTGAAGCATCGCCTCATAAAAAATAAAAGAAGGTTAAAGTATCACAGAAGCACCTGTCAAGTCCTCTGATTATTCATGTTCATGAGAATGTCCTGTCTCATGAATGTACTGAGCTCCTTGAGGCCGAGAGTTTTGAAAGTTTCTATTATTTTCTGCTAGTGTATAATTATTCTATCTTTTTGACCAAGATTTCTTTTCTATTTTTTTGGATAAATAACACGGTGAAAAGCCAGAAGGGGTTTGAACTGGCTCTGAGAAATTAGAACTGTGAATTTGTTAACATCAAATATTTCAAATGTAATTACAAGCGTCGATATGAATCTGTAGTTGAAAGAGTCACAACTCTGGAATCACAATTGACAGAGTGTAGAACAGAACTATCAACAATGGTAACTTCCCTCTTGTTGCAGCTTTAGAATCTGGAGAGAACTCGAGAGGGGTTGGTGGAAGCATGAGCCGACCTTAGTGAAAGTAATAGGCGCGTGAAAGCTCTCGAGTCGACTGTGGCAGTCCAAGAGAGAGAGATCCAACTTTTGAAGTCTACGAAAGATGTTGATGTTGCTGAGGTTAGTCCGAAAGTGGTTGAAGACTTAAAGAATTCATTTGAATTCAAGACTATCATTCGAGATCATGTCCAAGAAGCTCGTGATCGTGTACTTGATGTTGAGGTAAAGGAGCAGTGGTTCACCGAAGAAGGATTTATTTTGGGTTTTCTGAAGAGGAGTCGAGCGGCGTAACGTTGATCAGAAGTTAGCGTGGAGAGGCTCACTCTCAACCAAGCTTCAGAGGATCCTTCCTCAGATTCTGACAGTGAAAACATTAAAAGTGAATTGAAGAAAATGCTCTTTAATGAAGATGAGGCGGTGGAGAATGTTGAAGTCGATTAGTGCTCTACTCTCCCTGATGTTTGTAGCGCATTTGTCTTTGTCATGTTAATTAAACCACACAGACAATACTATGATGTATTAATGATGCATGTTGATCATCATGTTTATTTATTTGATTCTATTAGCTATTTGCCACTCGAGTATCTTCTTTGTGATAATGTTGAAATTTTTTTTTTAATGTTGCAGTGGATATCTAATTTCATTTAGAAGGGCTAGCAAGTAAGAAGGTTACCAGAGGGAGAAATTGCCAACGACCTTTTACTTGGCTGGGTGAGTAATACTCAATGACGTTAACCTGTATGGAAGGAGCTAACAGAAGTCCACCGAGGACATATTAACTCATCCGAGGTTATTTGTTGTGTAGAATGAATCAAGTGTTGCCAACCAAGAACTGTTAACCTATACAGAGTTGTCTATCTGAATAAAAACTCGGCGAAGTTTACCCATATGGAAAAGATTAGATCAAATCTCCCTAGAAACAATCGTGCTCTGACTAAGATATAACCAATGTTGTGTATTTCTCGGGTCGATAGTATAAAGTGACTCATGAATGAGTCGTTACATTTTTTAAAGAAATTCTTTTTTTTTTGTAGAAGAAAGCAAATGAATAAAAAGTCATTCATGAAAGTGTTATCTCTTCACCGTCGGAATCTGAAGAAGGATCCTATGAAGCTTGGCTAGGAGTGAGCCTCTCCACGGTAACTCTGGGTCGATGTTGCGCCGCTAGACTCCACTTCAGAAAATCCCGGATGAATCCTTCTACGGTGAACCACTTTTGTTGCTCCTTTACCTATACATTAAGCATACGATCACGAGCTTCTTGGACATGGTCTCGAATGATAGTATTGAATTCAAGTGAATTCTTGAAGTCTTCGACCCCTTTGTGACTAACCTCTGCAACATCAACATCTTTCGTAGACTTCACAAGTCGGATCTCTTCCTTCTGGATTGTCACCATCAACTCAACGGCTTTCAAGTGTCTATTACTTTCACTAAGATCGGTTTGTGCTTCCACCAACCCCACTTAAGTTCTCTCCAAACCCTGAAGCTACAACGAGAGGGAAGTTGTCATTATTGATAGTTCTGTCATGTACTCTGTCAATCGTGATTCCAGAGTTGTGACTTATTCAACCTTAGATTCATATCGATGTTTGTACTCGCCATAAAAATATTTGATCTTAACAAATTTGGAGTTCCAATTTCTCAGAGTCAGTCAATGCCCTTTTTGACTTTTCACCATGTCATTCATCGAAAAAAAAGAGAAGAAATCTATGTCAAAAAGATTAAATAATTATACAGTAGCATAAAATAATAGAAACTTACAAAACACTCAACCTCCAGGAGCCCAGTACATTCATGAGACAGGACATTCTCAGGAACATGAATAATGAGAGGACTTGGCGTGAGCTTTTTAACCTTCATTTGTTTTTTTTTCTGAGACAATACTTCACAATCGTTGTTCCTTCAGAGCCGCCTTGAGGAAACTACGGGGGCTGGCTCGGAAGATCTCTTCTTAGATTTCTTAAATTCTACAATCGTGGACCGTTCATAATGAAAAGAAAGCTTGACCTTAAACAATGATTTTTCACCCACAAATTCATAAAAATATTGTCTCAAACAAAATCTCCTTAAAGTCACTAAATCTCAGCATCTGCAATATTCTCTCCTCAGTAGTTTGAAGACAGGCTTTTTTGCTGATGCTATTCTTCTCATGAATAAAACGAGAGAAAAATCCCAGGAAAAACATGAATTATGGAGGTCTACATTGGAGTCTAAAAGCCTTCGTTTAAGTAGAACTAAAACTGAATCGTAATTTTAGTAGTAATAGCTCTAGTGACAAAAGTGTGACTTTAGGTGATCAAATTATTAAAAGGTGTGAACGATTTAGATATCTTGGGTCTGTGATGGTGATATAGATGGGGATGTTAATAGTACAATTCAAGTTGGTTATTTGAAGTGGAGGAATGCTTCGGGCCTTTTGTGTGATAGAAAAATACCGCTAAGACTGAAAGGAAAATTTTATAAGACGGTGGTGAGACCTGCAATGCTCTATGGCGCTGAATGTTGGCCTTTAAAAGAGAAGCATAATAATAAGTTAAGTGTCGCCGAGATGAGAATGATTAGGTGGATGAGTGGCTTTACACTTAGAGACAAAATGCGGAATGAATATATTCGTGATAGGGTTGGTGTAGCTCCTGTGACAGACAAAATTAGAGAAAGTCGTCTTAGATGGTTTGGTCATATTAAACGTCGACCATTAGATGATCCGATTAGGAGAGTAGATGTTTTAAATTCGACTTGTGTTAAGAAAGGCAGAGGTAGACCTAGGAAGACTTGGGCTTATTGTATTAAAAATGATCTTAATTTACTAGAACTAAATGAAAATATGACACTAAATAGGACGCAATGGAGAAGAAGAATTCATATAGCCGACCCCACATAGTGGGATTAAGGCTTTGTTGTTGTTGTTGTTGTTGTTGTTGTTGTAGTTTGAAGAGAGGCAGACAACTGATACAACCTTCCTCTCCTCTCGCAGAGTCCTCAACATTCTGTGCAAAGAAGAACCTCACGGACCATTGTCTTATTGATTCCTTTAGGTGAAAGTCCAACGCCTTATGTTTAAACATCGCAATATCAAGCGTATCATTAAAAAACACACAAAACTATACCAAAATTGCTGATGTTAACGTCAACCCGTGACTCCTGAAGAAAGCAGTCAACCCAATAATGATTGTCACCACCCGACCACACAACTGAGCAACGTAAACCACGAAGGCCTTCATAATTTCAATAAACTCGGGTGTCGGCGAAAATTGTAGGTAAGCTCTCTAGGCTGTCACATGAATGAAGACGTATTGAGGAGGAGAATACGCGCGATCAGTTAAAGTCGAAAATTTCACCATCAAATCATTTGGAAAGTAATACTTCTTTTGGAGAAAGATCAAGTCAGTCTCCGTCAAAATTGATGCTACATCCTGCGGGTTCTGACTTTTCCTCTGGTTCTCAGCAAAACGAGGTTCTTCAATTGTCGTCATTTCTGCAACTTCTCACAACTACGCTTCGCCTCAACTCTGCGTGCAACTCTTCGCCACAACTCTTTGCCGCAATCCCTTGCCGCAATCCCTTGTCGCAACTCTTTGTCACAACTCTGCACCGCAACTATTTATTGTTATGTGGGATGATCTTCTTCTAGGAAATCCTGGATCGGCTAAGAACTCCACTTGTACCCTCTCCTTCAGACCCTTACTTATAGGGCGAAAAAGGATTTAAGTTATAAAATGCTCATAATTAAAATATTTAAAATAACCATTCAGCTCCCCTCCAGCCCGTGCCTCTGCTTCCCAGCCGGTGATCCCGCTTCGCCTTCCTGTTGTTCGGATTCCCGTCTTTTGGCTTTCCCACTACATGTGTCGAAGCTAGGTTATGTATACTTATCACGTATACAGATTATCAAAACAGATAAAAACTTATGGGAAGAATTTATTACCAAATCAATAAGAAAAATGTCAGAGAAAATAAAAGCTTATGAGAGCATTTGGAAAATTGTCCAAGCATTGCGTAAAAAAATAATATATGTATATACATATCTTGATATTTTTTTTACAATGAAATTGTGGTTGCTCAAAAAATAGGGGGCAACTGATACTAACAATAAATTTTCATCAGCTGACACAGGTCTCGAGATAATATTTTGAGTAACAAACGTTCAAATTTTGATAAAAAGTTATCCAGAGCTCCGATTTCAACAAACTTACAATCAAACTGGCCAACTCGATGAGCCGCACCTAATGATATAAATACTAGTCAAATCCAAGTCAAATCAAGCCCACATCAAGTCATTGAACCACAATTGGATGGTTTCCGGACACATTTGGGAAATCAAACGAATATCGAATCTAGCAAGTTCATAGTCAAATCGAGCATCTCGATAAGACGACTCTAACAAGTCCAAAGTCACTCAATTCTGACATCATTAAGACATCTAAATGTCCAATAAGCATTGTTTGATTGATGGAAGCTCTCCAGACCGTCCGATAAAAAATGGTTCATATTCTTACATTAATTGCACCCAGAACACTATAAATAGAGTTTCACCCCTCTTATAAGGAGAAGTTGAAGCCTAGAGAGAGTGTCTGAGACCTTGAGGAGGAGCCGCAGCTCAGCATCACCTTCAACCGCCAACCGCTGTCGACCACCGCTGATCGTCATCAATCACAGCCAACATCCATCGACCACCGCTAATCGTCGACTACCGTCAACAGTCTTGTACCCTCGCCGACCTGTGTCAACAACCGTCCATCATCATCAATCACAACCAACCAGACATCGTCAGTCGACGTTGTATTCTGAAAAATATAGTTATCATTTTCTGTCTGTAGGACAAGAGATTTTTGTAATCATCAATCAATAGTGAATTTTCGCAACTAAGTTGGCCCCGTGATTTTTCCATTTTTGGGTTTTCCATATAAAAACTTATGGTGTCACTACAGTATATTTCTTTTTTATTTGTGTGTGTTGAATTCTCGTACATCGCTAAGACGATAATTCGTTACTCTAGCATCGCAGATTTTCTAGCACGCATCAAAGATAAGATCTAGCGAGCAAATTATACATTGATGAAATGTAAATATATAACAAAAGAAAACTTCTTGCAAAGATAAGTTCTGTATTCTGGCAAACAGCTTGATAGAAATAAAATGTGGTCAAAGATTAAAATGAAATAAAATGTGGTCAAAGATTAAAATAAGGAAGACTTACATACAAACCATTCAATTCCTATGGTTTTACATATCTAAGACCTAAACATCATTTTTTTACCTATATTCCACCTTATACATGCATGAAAAGGTGTATTTTACTTTTAAAAAGTTAAAATAGGGGCATTTTTTATAATGAAAAGCAAATTTTATGTGTTAGAAATGTAAATGCATAAGAATCGGGCGGTATGTAAATGCCCCTAAAAATAAATTATGCTGTATTTTTTTAATCAATTACCATTTTTAATCTTCAAAAGAACCAAATCCATTGCAGCTCTTGCATCTTCAACACTGTCATGCCCTTCTCCTGGAACTTGTATCTTCCGAGCGAGAAACTTCAATGATAAAACTCGTAATGCAGGTTTCCGGGTTCCAGAACGCGTGTGCTTGTACAAAATAGCGGTGTCAATTATTAAATTATGAGAAATCTTCAGTGCTGAAAGGTCATTCTCCAGGGAGTGCCCAACTAGAATTGTTTCCTTGTAGACATGTTTCAGAAAAACATTCTGAAAACAATAGAAATAACATAAGGTGGAAAAACATTCTGTACTGACAAAGGTACTCAAGAACATAGAAATAGGTTTCTGATCGTCCGAACAATGGGCGAGGGAAATTAACAAAGAAAACAAAATTAGATGCACCTGAACATCCTCCAGCGTTGTCGTAACATCAATAAGCATCTCCTCTGTGATACCACTATACCTGAAAAACCCAGTTTCCAAAATCTAAATGAAGAACTTCTATAAATATTCCAAACAGGAAAAAAAAGGGGCCTTTACATACGTACCACCCAATTCCAACACCCAAACTTTGTATTTTACATTTCTACCGCCAAAATCTTTTATATCACATAAAAAATATATTATAACTTTTAAGAAGTTAAATACACATTTCCAAGCATAAATAACATAAGGTGGAATAAACGTAGAAATTGAAATTTAGGAGTTAGATATGTAAATACATAGGAATTGAGTGGTATGTATGTAAATCTTCCCAAAAAAAAGCAATCTCTAGGAGAAAAGTAAGCAAAGCAATCTTTTGAAGAAAAGTAATCAATGTCAACTGCGATTTAGTTTATCCGATTATCATAGCCAGCACAAAGACCAAAATCAAGTGTTGAAACCAAACGCCAATCCAGGCATCATTAATAAAAGGGATGTTTACAATAATAAAAGCAATTTAAAATTCTTGTTTAAAGCAGAAAAGCATTCTAGAGTGTATTAAGTGAAAAAGATAATATAATTTTGAAATATTAATAATCACATTTAATTTCATTAAATATACCTCAAAATTTAACTCATATGCTTTAAATTAAAATCTAACAAATAAATGAAATTATAGAGAAAAGTAAGCAGTGTCAATTACGATTTAGTTTATCTGATCAACATACCCAACACAAAGACCCAAATCAAGTGTTGAAACAAAACGCCAATCAAGGCACCATTAATAAAAGAGATGCTTACAAGAATAAAGCAATTTAAAATTCTTATTTAAAGCAGAAAATCATTCTAGAGTGCATTAAGTGAAAAAGGTAATATAATTGTGAAATATTAATAACTACATTTAGTTTCATTAAATAAATCTCAAAATTTAATTCATATGATTCAAATTAAAATATAAAAAATAAATGAAATTATATAAATAATAAATAATATATGTATATTCTTAACAAAAAATGTCTAAACCACTCTCAAATGCATTTGGTTAAGTAGCACCACTTAATCAGTTAACCAAGAGTTTATAAGCGGAACAGGATTTGGGCCACGGATACAAAGAGGGAGCGAGTGGCCCAGAAAGAAAGTAGAGAGAGTGAGTGAGAGACACCAAGACAAACAGAGCGAGCAACACAATAGAGCAACAAGTAGAACAAGCAAGCAACCCGCCAGGCGGACTGGGGGTTTTTGCAAGCAAACCAAGCAAGGGTCAACTGCATATGACCAAAAACAGAGTTGACTGCACAAAATAGAGCAATGCTAGACTAGAGTGCCGATTTTTTAATCCAAAAATAAGGGCTTTTCTTCATTACCTTCTTAAAGGAATTTTTTATTAAATTTTATTTTGAAATTGAAAAGCCTGGATTTAATTTAAGCTCAAATGCTATTTTCAGATAGTTATCAGCTTATAATGATATTTAAGTTAAATTTCTTTTGTTAATTTTCTCAAATTAGGAAAACCCTAATTTTAGTTTTTTTTGTTTTACAAACAATTTTTGTTAGGAGAATAGCAGGAAATTAATGAGGAAAGTTTGGGACTTCTGCAAAAAGATAGAAGAAAAAGAAAAATATAATAGGAAGTTTGAAAGATAAAATATATTGATATAAGTATTNTAAGTTCGAAAGATAAAATATATTGATATAAGTATTATACTAAAGGGAGCAACATTCACAAAAAAAGGTAACCAATTGAGGCGGTAACGACATTTCTAGTTATAATAATTAAAAACAATTCTCTTAAAGGTTTTCATACATCAATTATTATGCCCTGCAATGTGTCTTTGAGGCTATCCTTACCACAAACATTTTGTTGAAAGTAACAGAATAAAAACATTCTTCAATAAATCTCTTCATATTGTTAAATAGAATATATATTATCTTTAAGAAAAAATGTTGAGCATGTCTGTTTATTAGAAGCAATGTAAGTAAGATGTGATTGTTTCAAAGAATGAGATAATTAAAAGTGATTGTATGTGTATATTGAAAGATGAAATTTACTCCCTTATGATTCTAGTTAGGGACACATTTATCCATGCAAAAAATAATTAGCAACATTCACAGGTTATGTTTGGAAAGGTTATTAAAATGTTAGTATTTAAGGGTACAATTGGATGATGCTCCTGTGACAACAATATTATAAAAAAAAATTAGAAAATTAAAATATGATAAGAAAAGTAAATAAATAATAGCTATTTTATTTTATCACTACAATTGTTACAAATTTAGCTCATTTGAGGTTAAGAATAAGAAATACTTTTAATCTAAGTGCATTAACTTTAATTTCTTAAATTACTATAATTTAGAAATATATTTAATCAATAAGTTTTAAAAATCATTTTATAGTTAATAAATAATTTTTTGGAAAATATCCCTTAAATAAATGGGAGTAAAGATGAAGGTTTTTTACAATCAACGAGAATGAGTCAAAGATAAACAGTAAAATTCTGCATCTGTTGTATTCTAAAAACAGTACTATGGAAAAAAATGATGCATTTTATAAAAAAATTTATGAACAAATCTTTTGATTTACTTTTCCCTTATAAGACTTTAAATCAGAAGTTTTTGTTATATAAAGAGAAATTATATATATATATATATATATATATATANATTTTAAAAACAGTACTATGGAAAAAAATGATGCATTTTAAAAAAAAATTTATGAACAAACCTTTTGATGTACTTTGCCCTTTTAAGACTTTAAATCAGAAGTTTTTGTTATATAAAGAGAAATTATATATATATATATATATATATAATGACACATTTTATAAATCATGGCAATTTTTGTATCTCAAGGCTACAAGCCTCAATAAGGAAAAACCGATGAAAATACAAGGGCTATATTGTAAATCTATAACTTAACATTCATGGTTTAGTTTGACAATTATCAAAAGAAATGTTCATGAAATCTAATAGATAAAAATTGTAAATTTTAAAAATAAATTTCTTCTCAAAGTAGTTATGTTGTATCCATTATGAAGTATAAAAGTATGTTAACATTACAATTTGAATCAAACCATATTGCATTATTTATAAGACATGATCATAATTTACAAGAGANTTAGATATAAATTGTAAATTTTAAAAATTAATTTCTTCTCAAAGTAGTTATGTTGTATCCATTATGAAGTATAAATGTATGTTAACATTACAATTTGAATCAAACCATATTGCATTATTTATAAGACATGATCATAATTTACAAGAGAATATTTGTTCTACTACAAATGTGAATGAAACTGAAGTATAACTAAAAAAGACAATAGTTCATTTAAAAATAAAAAAAAGACAATATTTCATTTAAAACTGAAATGCTTTCTATACGAATCATAAGAAAATAACTTTAAGAAAAAAAGAATCATATAAAGTCGTACAGCAAATAGAAATGAATGCTTGTAAGTTGTAAATTATAAGAAGTTTTGGCATTAATCCAATTTAAAGGTATCGAAATTAACTCTATATCATGAATCATCAACAATACATTAAACTGTCCTCTATTCTCATATACTTTGGGATTTCCATAGAAAACATCCTATGCAATTAGCATAATGAATCTTGCACCAAATATTATAATCAATTACGAAATTATACCAATTATTGATAGTGGATATCAAATGCATCTTATGCATTGGAGGTACAATCTTGTATATGATGACTTATAGACTTGTACAACAACTATTCCTAAATCTGTTTGATAAATATCAGCTAAATAGTTTATGATAGTTCAATCTTTTAAAGCCAGGTAAAATTAATGCAGACCACAATCGCAGTGAAAATGCAAATTATATGCAGTAAAAATAACAATCTAGAAGATGACTTTTATATCCACCGTCCTTTTTTTAGTGGAAGTTTACATTTCAATATGGATTTATTTTTAATGTTATTTTTCTATTAATTTTAAGAAAACATGCCAATAATGTTATTCTAATATAAAATATGGCTTGTATTGATGACCATTCATTGAATTTCATTGTATTCATTGTTTATGTTGTCCTTTCATTGGAATTCCCAATATTCTTTTCGCACCTATGTCTATTCATTTTGATGGTGGAATTTGTTTGTCACTATAATGGTTAATCAACCGCAGCAAGTATGTTTACCTTCTGTTTCAATCCAACAAATGACAATTTGGTGGCATCTGGTTCCAAGTAAAATTATCTGTGAGATTTGTTGCAATCATGTGGGTCACTTCCTTTAATAGCAATTCTATGTAGCCTTGTAGTCACACACACACACACACACAAAAAGCTAATTTAATAAAAAAAACCCAAGGGCTAATATATTAAAGAAGAAAAGGTACAGACAGATTGTACGAGATGACCTAAAAGAATGTCCAACTCACACAATACAACACACAAAAACCCAAATAAACAAAGATACATAAATATAAAAAATCAAAAATCCACCAACAGTTGCAAAGCTGCTAGAGCCGTCCCACTTTAGTTCTTCCTCTGTCTCTGGTTCTCGGAAGGGAGTCAGCTAACAAATTGATAAGGTGCGTACCATTACCCGAAGTAACCAAAGTATCATCTATCAGATTTCTGAGCTTAAGTATGTCTTCATTCTTCATCTTCCGTTTGGATGTGTAGATCTATCATTCCTCATCCGAGGATTGACTCAATTGATTAATGGATTGGTCCAAAGGTGGTCGGACAGGTGTAAGACATTCCACATCATGATCCCCCTGAGTCTGAATAGCATTCACATCTTTCAGGACCTGATGAGGCGGTAGTGAAGCAGCTGAGGTATTTTCACCTGTAATATTAGTGATAGGTTCTAGGGCAGGCAGAGTCTGAAAAATCTCTCTCGCCTCCATGATAGGAGGTTCTAAAGACAGAGGAGCTACAACAATGTGTGGAGACTGAATGGTTGATATATTGCCTGCGAGAATAGTGACGTCTTCAGGTGTATCCTTTTGATGATCGATAGTGTCAATAAATTGGAGCTGATCAGGAGGAGTTGGAATCATTGTCTCAAACGGAGCACTTTGTTTTTTTAATCTGAGGTGGGGATGTAGATGATGACATTGAGAACTGGAGTGACCGAACAATACGAAGGAAAAAAACTCAATCTCTACCTTCTGCCAATATCCATAATGTTATGTGTCCAACCAAATTTCCTCATAAGCGGAAGAAGTAATGCCTCTTTAAACAAGTACTCTAGCTACAGATGGACGGGAAAGATTAAAAGTAGGAATGTACATCTTGAGTGGCTTATCATAAGCAGAGGTAATAGAATACAACACTTTCTGAGAAAAATAATGAAATTTCAGACCAAGGCGAATCCAAACTCAAATATTTGACGGTTCCGTATGTGGGTCAAAATTCACAGACTATTTCAGAATCTTCATTGTTCTGTTATCAATCCAAATTATCTTTCTAGTAAATAAGCGTGTATGATTTTCTCCATTATTAATTTGAATAAGAATGTGTCCCCCATCTAATTGTCCAATTTTTCACCTCCCAACAAGGTGCATAAGTTCAAATTCCTTGCAAATAAGCTCCATTTTGGGATGACCATATAAAAATTTATGAAGCAAATTCAGACGACAGTAGAAAGCAAGTTGAATACCTTCAGATTCTGTAAAAAAGATGACATGTTTCCCATTTTTCCTACCAGTTTTCTTGATGTCCTCCTCTCAATCAAACGAAGGAGAGAGAGCACGATTTAGGTGTACCTGAGGCGTAGACACCAGTGAGGGCAGCTACATACGATCTGTCTGAAGCCATCCTAAAAAAAAAAGGTGTGGCGTTAAGAAGAAAACAGGGAAAATGGCATAAAGAAGCTGAAAAGGAGAACACTGGAGCCGCACTGCGGAGGAAGCGCAGACTGAAGAAGCAGAAAAGAAGAACACCTGGAGCCGCACTGCAGAGGAGTCGCAGAGCCAAGCGGGAAGGAGTCATGAGAGCTGCTCGCGAGACGGGTTCGCGAGACATGACACAGAACTCGCGAGACCGAAAGACAGTCGGAGAGGCACCCGCGAGACGAAAAGCCAGAGAGAGTTGCACCGCAAAGGAAGCTAAGAACTCTCGAGTCAGGAAATCTCACGAGACAAGAAGGTCGCGCCGCAAATCGCAAGACGCAGAAAGACAACGCAAAACAGAAAAGACGTCGTCGTAACAGTAGTTAGGGTTTGTCATCAGGCGAAACCCTAGCAGAGTCAGGCGGAAAGGAAGGCGAAGTCATATACCATCCTCATATATATATATATATATATATATATATATANATGTCTAAACCACTCTCAAATGCATTTGGTTAAGTAGCACCACTTAATCAGTTAACCAAGAGTTTATAAGCGGAACAGGATTTGGGCCACGGATACAAAGAGGGAGTGAGCGGCCCAGAAAGAAAGTAGAGAGAGTGAGTGAGAGACACCAAGACAAATAGAGCGAGCAACACAATAGAGCAACGAGTAGAACAAGCAAGCAACCGGCCAGGCGGACTGCGGGTTTTTGCAAGCAAGCCAAGCAAGGGTCAACTGCATATGACCAAAAACAGGGTTGACTGCACAAAATAGAGCAATGCTAGATTAGATTGCCGATTTTTTAATCCAAAAATAAGGGCTTTTCATCATTACCTACTTCAAGAAATTTTTTATTAAATTTTATTTTGGAATTGAAAAACCTAGATTTAATTTAAGCTCAAATGCTATCTTCAGATAGTTATCTACTTATAATGATACTTAAGTTAAATTTCTTTTGTTAATTTTCTCAAATTAGGAAAACCCTAATTTTAGTTTTTTTTGTTTTACAAACAATTTTTGTTAGGAGAATAGCAGGAAATTAATGAGGAAAGTTTGGGACTTCTGCAAAAAGATAGAAGAAAAAGAAAAATATAATAGGAAGTTTGAAAGATAAAATATATTGATATAAGTATTATACTAAAGGGAGCAACAATCACAAAAAAAGGTGACAAATTGAGGCGGTAACGACATTTCTAGTTATAACAATTAAAAACAATTCTCTTAAAGGTTTTAATACATCAATTATTATGCCCCTTCAATGTGTCTTTGAGGATATCATTACCACAAATATTGTGTAGAAAGCAACAGAATAAATACATTCTACAATAAATCTCTTCATATTGTTAAATAGAATATATATTATCTTTAAGAAAAAATGTTGAGCACGTCTGTCTAATAGAAGCAATGTAAGTAAGATGTGATTGTTTCAAAGAATGAGATAATTAAAAGTGATTGTATGTGTATATTGAAAAACGAAATTTACTCCCTTATGACTCTAGTTAGGGACACATTTATCCATGCAAAAAATAATTACCTACATTCACAGGTTATGTTTGGAAAGGTTATTAAAATGTTAGTATTTAAGGGTACAATTAGATGATGCTCCTGTGACAACAATATTATATAAAAAATTAGAAAATTAAAATATGAGAAGAAAAGTAAATAAATAATAGCTATTTTATTTTATCACTATAAATGTTACAAATGTAGCTCATTTGAGGTTAAGAATAAGAAATACTTTTAATCTAAGCGCATTAACTTTTATTTCTTGAATTACTATAATTTAGAAATATATTTAATCAATGAGTTTTAAAATCACTTTATAGTAAATAAATAATTTTTTTGGAAAATATCCCTTAAGTAAATGGGAGTAAAGATGAAGGTTTTTTACAATCAACGAGAATGAGTCAAAGATAAACAGTAAAATTCTGCATCTGTTGTATTTTAAAAACAGTACTATGGAAAAAAATGATGCATTTTAAAAAAAAATTTATGAACAAACCTTTTGATGTACTTTGCCCTTTTAAGACTTTAAATCAGAAGTTTTTGTTATATAAAGAGAAATTATATATATATATATATATATATAATGACACATTTTATAAATCATGGCAATTTTTGTATCTCAAGGCTACAAGCCTCAATAAGGAAAAACCGATGAAAATACAAGGGCTATATTGTAAATCTATAACTTAACATTCATGGTTTAGTTTGACAATTATCAAAAGAAATGTTCATGAAATCTAATAGATAAAAATTGTAAATTTTAAAAATAAATTTCTTCTCAAAGTAGTTATGTTGTATCCATTATGAAGTATAAAAGTATGTTAACATTACAATTTGAATCAAACCATATTGCATTATTTATAAGACATGATCATAATTTACAAGAGAATATTTGGTCTACTACAAATGTGAATGAAACTGAAGAATAAATAAAAAGACAATAGTTCATTTAAAACTGAAATGCTTTCTATACGTATCATAAGAAAATAACTTTAAGGAAAAAAGAATCATATAAAGTCGTACAACAAATAGAAATGAATGCTTGTAAGTTGTAAATTATAAGAAGTTTTGGCATTAATCCAATTTAAAGGTATCAAAATTAACTCTATATCATGAATCATCAACAATACATTAGATTCTCCTCTATTCTCGTATACTTTGGGATTTCCATAGAAAACATCCTATGCAATTAGCATAATGAATCATGCACCAAATATTATAATCATTTAGGAAATTATACCAATTATTGACAGTGGATATCAAATGCATCTTATGCATTGGAGGTACAATCTTGTATATGATGACTTGTAGACTTGTACAACAATTATTCCTAAATCTGTTTGATAAATGCCAGCTAAATAGTTTATGATAGTTCAATCTTTTAAAGCCAGGTAAAACTAATGCAGACCACAATCGCAGTGAAAATGCAAATTATATGCAGTAAAAATAACAATCTAGAAGATGAATTTTATATCCACCAACTGTCCTTTTTTTTAGTGGGAGTTTACATTTCAATATGGATTTATTTTTAATGTTATTTTTCCATTAATTTTAAGAAAACATGCCAATAATGTTATTCTAATATAAAATATGGCTTGTATTGATGACCATTCATTGAATTTCATTGTATTCATTGTTTATGTTCTCCTTTCATTGGAATTCCCAAGATTCTTTTCGCACCTATATCTATTCATTTTGATGGTGGAATTTGTTTGTCACTATAATGGTTAATCTACCGCAGCAAGTATGGTTACCTTCTGTTTCAATCCAACTAATGACAATTTGGTGGCATCTGCTTCCAAATAAAATTATATGTGAGATTTGTTGCAATCATGCGGGTCACTTCCTCTGATAGCAATTCTATGTGAAATTCAGGGTGACTGCCATATGGGTATTGTTGTTCCAATTGAGAAGCAAGTTGTGGCTAGGGGTGTAAACGAGCCGAACATGAGTGAGCCCAAGCTCTGCTCGTGTTCAGCTCGTTTATATTTCAAGCTTAAAAAGTGTGTTCGTGTTCGATTCGTTTGCTTAGCGAGCCAAACACGAGCTGGAAGAGTCGTTTTGACAATCCTAATCACGTAGCCATAAGATGTTAAGGGTTGGGGTAAATTTTAAAAATTATTGATTATATTAAAACATCGTTTGAAGCTAATTTAATAATTATTATTTTATTTTCTTAATTAATACTTTTAATTGATTATAAATCTTTGTAGCCTTGTAGTCAATTAATTTTTTAAAAATACCCCCACCCCCGCCCCCCCACCACACACACACACACACACACACACAAGGGCTAATATATTAAAGAAAAAAAGGTACAGATAAGTTGTATGAGATGACCTAAGAAGGCCCAACTCACACAATACAACACACACAAAAACCCAAATAAACAAAGATACATAAATATAAAAATCAAAAATCCACCAACAGGAGCAAAGCTGCTAGAGCCGTCACACTTTAGTTCTTCCTCTGCCTCTAGTTCTCGGAAGAGAGAAAAGGAGAACACAGGGAAAATGTCAACAGTTGGTGGATTTTTAAAAAATCCACAGTTGGGAAAATGTCAACAGTTGGTGGAAAAGTCATCCTCAAAACAAAGGTGTGACGTTAAGAAGAAAACAGGGAAAATGGCGTAAAGAAGCTGAAAAGGAGAACACCAGGAGCCGCAATGCAGAGGAGGAAGCGTAGACTGAAGAAGCAGAAAAGGAGAACACCGGGAGCCGCACTGCAGAGGAGTCGCAGAGCCAAGCAGGAAGGAGCCGCGAGAGCTGCTCGCAAGACGGGTTCGCGAGAGGGGATGCAGAACTCGCGAGACCGGAAGACAGCCGCAGAGGCACCCTCGAGATGGAAAGCAAGAGAGAGTAGCACCGCAGAGGAAGCCAAGAACTCCCGAGCCGAGAAAGCTCGCGAGACGGGAAGGTCGCGCCGCAAATCGCAAGACGAGGGAAGACAACGCGAAACAGGAAAGACGTCGTTGTAACAGTAGTTAGGGTTCGCCATCAGGCGAAACCCTAGCAGAGTCAGGCGGGAAGGAAGACGAAGCCATATACCATCCTTATATATATATATATATATATATATATAATGAGTGTTATTTCGAGCCAAAATGAGCCGAACACAAACGAACAGATCTTTGTTCCTGTTCGCTCATTAACTTAGCAAATGAGCCGAACACGAGCTGTTCGCGAACAACGAGCCATTTTCATAGCCCTAGTTGTGGCTACATGTTAATGCATGAATTTATTAAGATTGAAAAATAAAGCTTTCTTACAATTGTTATGGGTCTTAATTAATGATAAAAGTAATCCCAAAGTTTATTATAAGGGCATGAGACACGTCAAAGATACAATCTATAATTATGAATAGCGTTTTAGTCGAATATGTATTCCTTTTGCTTTCTAGAATTCACTCCTTAATCTAGTGGGAGTTTACCTTGGTGTAAGCGAGCCAAGCCAGCTTGAACTTAACTCACTCATGAGCTCAAAAGTTGAGCTTACCAAGCCAAAAGCTCGAGCTCAAAATTAGATTCAAGCTCATATATTATACAAGCTCAAAATCAATTTTGGCTCAGCTTGGCTAGTCAAGCAGTTCAATTCCTCATTCCCTGATCCATTTTTTTTCCTTCGTTCAATATAAATTTACCAACTACCCAAATCTTGTCTCACGAATTCATCTTCTTTTCAAGAAAAGCATGAGCTTGAGCTTGTCCAACATAATAGCTTGAATCTTAGCTTGAGCTTCACCTTTTGACTCTTCGGTTCATCGAGCAACTCAATTCCTCATTCCCTGTTCCATTTTTCTCATTCGTTCAATTTAAATTTGCCATTAATCCAACTCCCAACTCGTGAACTCATTTTGTTCTCCAAGCTTTTGTCGAGTGAGCATTCATTGTGGACTTTACTGACCAATCCCGTCAGTACCTTCTCCAGCAATCTCCAGTAATGACTTCACCCACCAATCCAATTGTTTCTCTAACGAGCACAAGTTGCAANCATATAGGTTGTATGAGTAGACCCAAAAAGACACCGAACCCATACGGTACAACACACAAAAAGAAAAAGAAGAAAATTAAAAACCAAAAAGTAGATAGTACATAAAAGATCAACCAGGTTGATCCAATTTAGTTATGTCTCTGTCTCTAGTTCTCGGAAAGGAACCAGCTAGCAGATTGGTGAGTTATGTACCATTGTCTGAAGTAACCATAGTATCATCCATTAGATTCCTTGGCTCAAGTAAATCACAGTTCTTATTTTTCCTCCTGGAAGTGTAGACCTGACATTCCTCATCTGAAGATTGTTGCTTGCAGTAGAAAGATTGCCAACGGTGTGCCAACAAGTGTATGTGAGGTAAGAGTTATCGCCTTACCTCCAATACTTCCTAAAGGTGGGGGCTACAAGGTTCTCCTGGTTATCAGCCCGTGTAAGTAAGGGTCCTTCATTGTTTTTTTCAATAATAAGGTTGCTCAGCAGGGTCATCCAGTTTCTCATCGATCGCAGAAACAGTATTTTTAGCGGGAGGGTCCACAAGGGCAATAGAATCAAACACCAAATCCTATCTTATGGTAGCTTTCTCTCCAGGTGGAACAGATGTATCCTTAGATCCATCATTATTCACTTGATATTTAGATTTCAAATTAGGACGAAGCTAATGACATTTATCAAATATATGCCCAAACATCTTATCATGAGAACAATAAGGTTTATGCTCCATGACGAATTGTTGTCAATATTCATTATGTGTTGTGCCCAACCAGACTTCAATAACACAAGACAAAGTAATATCTCTTTCCACAAGTATTCTGGCCACAGAAGGTCTGGTAAGCTTGAAAGTGAGTAGATCTAGTTTCATGGTCCCCAAGTATGACACCAATCGAGTAAAGAATTTGATAACGGAAAAAGTGCAGCTTCAGACCAAGTAGACTAAACCATACCGGTACAGTAGGAGGTTCGTGATTGGGGTCAAAATCAAAAACCACCTGAGTAGCTTCATTTGTTTACCAGCGATCTTAAGATATTTTTTGGAGAAAATTTGAGTGTAGTCCTCAGGCACGATTAACTAAATCAATGCATGTCTCTCATCCATGAGCCCCACTTACACTTTCCTGTCAATTTGAGGTCATCAAAACTTTTCTGATAACTTCCATAGGTGAGTGTCCCCACTAAAATTTTCTAATAAGAGTAAACTTGAACTTGTCAGTCAGCGCTGAAATTTCTGAAGCAGAAAAAAGAGTATTATTTTCTCACTTTTCATGTCTGCATTCTTAATAAAGGGGCAGTCACTTGTAAAGTCGCGATGCTCTTTATAACTTGAAAGAAAGCAAAACCATTGTCTCCCCCTGAGGATTACCTACCATGTGGGGAAATGAGGTTTTGTCAGGTTCAACCGAAGAAGAAGAAGGCTCCATGTCAGCAAAAAGAATCCCTGCAAATCGGGCAGAGGGAAAAAAAGACGAGCCGATAAGGTCGGGGCGAAGCTGCGTAGAAGACAGGAGCCGCAGATGAAATGCGCGGAAGACAGACAAGAAACCGCAGCTCGACTAGCGAATATGCGTAGAAAAGAGCTGCAAAAGCTGGATGGCATGAAGGAGGAGACGACGAAACTGCAGAAGCAGACGCCGAAGCCCTTCGTCGTTGGGCACGAAAGAGAAGACGATGATCGCAAAGGAGATTGAAGTCCTTGTTCATTGTCGTCTAGTGCGGGAACTTCGTCGTTGAGCAATAGAGGATGGATTGAAGGCCGAAGAAATAAAACCCTAGTTTCGCCATCGAGCGAAAACCTAACAAAGCAAATCTCCACCGACGCCATATTACATATATATATATANTCTTTATCTTACTCCATATCTAAAACAATGAAATCTACAAGAAAGATAAATTTATCAATTTTTACTAACACGTCTTCTATAACTCCCTTAGGATATGTAACTGAACGTTCCACTAACTAAAGAGTTACAGAAGTAGGTGAGACTTCTCCTAATCTTAATCTTTCGAAAATTGAAAGAGGTATAAGATTAATACTGGCTCCCAAATCACATAAAGCTCTTCCATAAAATTTTTCACCGATAGCACGCGGTATAGTGAAACTGTCAGGATCTTTTAATTTTTCAGGAAATTTTTTCTGAATAATTGTACTACACTCTTCGCTAAGTGCAACAGTTTTGTTATCCGTGAATTTCTTTTTCTTGTTCAGAATATCTTTCATAAATTTCACACAATTGGGCATTTGCTCTAAAGCTTCTACGAAAAGAATATTTACTGTTTACTTCTTAAGAATTTCTAAAAATTTGAAAAATTGTTTATTCTGTTTGTGTTGCTTCAATCTTTGAGGAAACGGTGGTGGAGGTTTCTCCACAGTGATTTTCATTGGTGTAAGTAGATATTCTAATTTTGGGCATTCATGATCATTTTCTTTTTCGGTATCTATTTTCTCTTTTTCAGTTTCCGTTTCTTTTTACACTCTTGTCTTCAATTCTTTTCCACTTCGTAATTGTATCGTTTTTATATGTTCTTTTCCTTGATCTTTAGGATTTGGTTTCACAATACTAAGAAAAGTTCTCAATATTCGGTTACTAAGTGCAGTAGTGATATGCCCTAATTGATTTTCAATATTCTTAATAGCAGTTCCTTGATTTTGTAACTAAGTAAAGTAGCAATATGCCCTAATTGGTTCTCAATATTCTTAATAGCAGTTCCTTGATTTTGTAATTGATTTTATAATTTGTAATTGATTTCCTTGATTCTGCAATTGTTGACCCATGTTTAATATCAGCTCTTCCCCTTAATTGGTTCTCAATATTCTTAATAGCAGTTCCTTGATGTTGTAATTGATTTCCTTGAATCTATAATTGATTTCCTTGATTCTATAATTGTTGACCCATGTTTAATATCAGCTCTTCCATAGATACAATTTCTTTGATTATGCAATTGTTGACCCATGTTTAAAATCAGTTATTCCATAGATACCTTCTTTTCCTTAATGTGAGTGTTACTGTTAAATCCTGGAGGATACGAAGGTCTATAGTTAATATTTTCTTGGTTGGATGAATTTCCTAATGGGTTCACTGGGTTGTTTGTCCATTGTTGATTTGTAGAACTGTTATTCCAATTAAAATTTGGATGATTCTTCCAACCCGGGTTATAATAGTTCAAATATGGGAGGATAAGAAGGTCTATAGTTAGCATTTCCTTTGATAATGAATTTCTTAATGGGTTCACTGGGTTGTTTGCCCATTGTTGATTTGTAGAAGAATTGTTACCTTGGTTGGATGAATTTCCTAATGGGTTCACTTGGTTGTTTGCCCATTGTTGATTTGTAGAAGAATTGTTATAATCCTGGGTTATAATAGTTCGAATATGGGTTGTTGGGTCTATTAATAGCATTTAAGGTTTCAACTGGGTTACAATAGTTCGAATAAGGGTTGTTGGGTCTATTACTAGCATTTAAAGTCTCATATGAAGGTTGAACATCCACAGGTTATAATAGTTCGAATATGGGTTGTTGGGTCTATAATAGCATTTAAGGTTTCATATAAACCAATTGTTGATTTGTAGAAGAATTGTTATTCCAATTAAAATTTTGATGATTCTTCCAACCTGGGTTTATTTGTAGAAGAATTGTTATTCCAATTAAAATTTGGATGATTCTTCCAACCTGGGTTGTAATGGTTTGTAGAAGAATTGTTATTCCAATTAAAATTTGGATGATTCTTCCAACCTGGGTTATAATAACATTGTTGATCTGTAGAAGAATTGTTATTCCAATTAAAATTTGGATGATTCTTCCAACATGGGTTATAATAGTCAAATAATGTTGTTAGTCTATTAATAGCATTTAAAGTCTCATATGAAGATTGTACATCCACAAATTGCCCAGATGAATTTTTTTACATCACAGGAGGAGTTGGTTCATCCCATAATGATCTAATTTCTTTGATATTACAGCAATCTACGAAGTTAAAATAGATATTGCATCAAAATCATGGATACTAGCTACTCTTTTAGGATTTACCCTTTCAGAGGGTCATTGAAAATTATTGATAGACAGTTCTTTTATTAATGAATAAGCCTCATCAAAAGGTTTTGACATTAAAGAACCACCAGTCGCAGCATCTACGATCTAAATGATCTCACTAATCCATTATAAAAAGTTTGAATTATCAACCAATCTGGTAACGAATGATGAGAGCATTTAAGAAGATCTTTAAATCTCTCCTAAGCTTCATATATTAACTCTCCATCAATCTGACAGAACGATGAAAGATCTTTAAATCTCTATCAAGCTTCGTATATTGATTCTCCATCAATTTGACAGAACAATGTTATGTCATTTCTAAGTTTAGCAGTTTTGGATGGACGGAAATATTTGGATAGAAGTTTCTGTGAAAGTTCTCCCCAAGTTCTAATAGATCCTGGTGCTAACGAATTTAACCACATCATAGTCTTATCCCTCAGTGAAAAAGTAAAAAGTCTAAGTCTAACAACATCGTTTGAAACTCTGTCATATTTAAAAGTAGAAACAGTTCTTAAAAACTAGCGAGTTGTAAATTAGGATCTTCATTTGGTGTACCTCCGAATTGATTGTTTTGTACCGTTTGGATAATAGCAGGTTTAAGCTAAAATGAATTAGCAGCTACATCAGGATTTTGTATAGATAAGTGAATTTCATCTGCTGTAGGATTTGCATAATCTCGTAGGGGTCTAGGTTGGTGGTTCTATTCCTTGATTGTTCATGTTGTTTTCCATTGAATCAGAATTTCTAGGTTCTCTTCTCAATCCTTGATTGTTCATGTTGTTTTCCATTGTTTCAGAATTTCTAGGTACTCTTCTCAATCTTCTAATTTTTCTAACAGTGTGTTTTAATTCTGAATCGTAAGGTATAAGATTTTCATGTTCAAATTTACGCATACAATTTAAAATCAGTACACATTAAAACAATTAACTAAATATGAAAATAAGTTGCAATTCAAGTAAAATTTTTTTTAATAATCCTAATTTATTTGTTACTCTAATTGTGATTCTTTTTACTCCCCTGCAACGGCGCAAAAAACTTGACAGCAACTTTATATATACTTAAAAATATAAATATTTAATACTGCTGCTAAAGGATTTAATTTCTCAGCAACTGCACCAAAACTTAATAACAGACATAGATTGGATAAAAATAGATGTATAAAATATTCAATAATTGTAAAGTCACACTTATCAACGCTTCAGCACCCAAACGATAGGACCGAATTGGAGATTTTATTCTGTCACTCTAAAATCTCCAATTTTACGCCCGATAATTATATTTCCCTATTTATTTGCACCCAACTTCCAAGGGTTTTGACCTTCCTGAATTTTGGATGTAATTTTCACTTCAGTCGTAAAACTCTAACATATTTTAACAAATCAATTGGTCAGATTATAAGTAAATTAAGATCGAAGTGAAAAGATCATCATAATTTTTTTAAGCTTCACTGATTCAAATCACCATTTCACAAATCTTAAGACAAAGAGAAAGACAGAAAACTACTCAGATCTAATGGGAAAAACACAAAAAACTATAACAATAAATAAACTTACCTCTAATTTCTCCCCAAGAAAACTCCTCGAAGTTCCTCTGAATCTCTTCCTTTCTTTACAACACAGAATTCATCTTCGAAGCGACAAGAATGAAGAAATCTCTCACGTTCCCTCCACTCTTACAATCTCTCGAAGAATTCCTCATAATTTAAACTCTCTACACACTACTGGAACTCTTGGACGTTGTTCTAACCTTCCAACTCCTCGAACTACTCTTCTATTTTCGGCCAAAATCTTCTTTTAAAGTTTTGGATGAGTTTTCCCAATAATTGCCTAAGCACCGCTCCAAAATTCGCCCTCATCCAATGCTTTGTTGGACATAACCGCCGAGCTCGCCGTCGGCGACCTCGAGGGAGCCGTCGGCGGGCCTTCTAAGTGAATTAATTCGTTGGCGGGTCTTCTAAGTGAATTAATTCTGGAGTCTCGGGAAAAGTCCACCGTCGGCGTCGTTGGGCTCGCCGTCGGCGCCCTAGTTCAAATCTTCACATTTTGGTCTTTTTCACTCCAAATCTGTTCCTTTTCACATTTTCTTGTTCCAGTGACCATAATTCATCATTCATGCAATAAAACATTAAAAATATCTTTCTTTAAAGTGCAATATCATCAAAAAAATAGGAATGAAAATCTTAACATATTTTCTTTTGGTCAACTTCCTGAATAGAAGCTGCAGGGCTATTCTGATTTTTTGTCTAAACATTATCCGTTGTAGTATGGTCAGAAGAAGGGACAGGGGCAGACACGAACTCCTATCTTGTGATGATTCCCTCCTCAGGTTGGTTGTCATCAGGTTTGTTGGGAGTGTGTTCAGACGTGGGGTGCACTAACAACATGTTCCTGCTTTTAACTATTGGTTCTCAAATGTAGGTGCAATCTGAAACATTTCTCCTGCGGGTCTCCAAACATCTTAAAGTGTCTGCAGTAGTAAGGTATTTGTTCCATAATGATTTTTTTGTCAATAACCATTGTAAGCAGAGTCAAGTTAGACTTTTTTTACATCTAGTAATGTAATATCTTTTTCAGTCAAAATTATTGCAATAGACGGCCTTGAGAAATGAATGGTGGATAAATCTATCTGTAAAGGTTTTCCAATGATAGCCCCAATTGCATATAAGATAGGCAGGTCAAAAAATTGAAACTTGAGTCTAGGTAATGAGAACCAGATAGATATGATTGGGGGTTCTTGACTGGAATAAAAATCAGGAATTCAATTGAGCAATTTCACATGTTTCGCCTTAATTATGATGATTTTTTTTGAAAAAATCTTTGTGTAATCTTCTTCTATACTTAGTTGTATCATAACATGTCTTCCATCAAAATGGCCCACTTGGGCCTCAACTAGTTTGAAATCTTCAAAAACCTTTCTGATAGTCCTCATCTTAGGGCAACCTAATTGGAACTTTCCAACTAGAGAAAATTTGTATTTTCCTGCACAAGTTGAAATTTCAGCATCAGAGAAAAATATTGTTAGTTTGCCCGTCTTTTTCTCTACTTTCTTGATGAGATTGCAATCTCGATGTCCTGCAACAGAATCATGATACATCTGCGGGAATATCGGACTATCTGCGAGGTGAAAATGGGAGTTGCATTTGCGAACCACTGTAGCATAGGAGTGTTTAAAGGGGTTATCACCGGAGAGAGCAGCAGCGTAGGAAAGCCCTAAGGCCATTACCGCGACCAGTCTCAACAAAAAAAGCAAAGCACACAAGCAAGAGCGGCTCTGTCGCAGACAACACAGGTGTCGGTGCAGCTATCGAGCAGAAGCAGAGCCTATAGGTGCAGCGCAAACGAACGCACCGGGCAGCTCTACCGCCAGACTAAGCAGACGACGCGAGAATGCGAGGCACGATGACGCGGGTACAAGCTAACGACAAAGNTATTTCGAGCCAAAACGAGCCAAACACAAACGAACAAATCTTTGTTCCTGTTCAGCTCGTTAACTTAGCAAATGAGCCGAACACTAGTTGTTCGCGAACAACGAGCCATTTTCATAGCCCTAGTTGTGGCTACATGTTAATGCATGAATTTATTAAAATTGAAAAATAAAGCTTTCTTACAATTGTTATGGGTATTAATTAATGATAAAGTAATCCCAAAGTTTATTATAAGGGCATGAGACATGTCAAAGATTCAATCTATAATTATGAATAGCGTTTTAGCTGAATATGTATTCCTTCTGCTTTCTAGAATTCACTCCTTAATCTAGTGGGAGTTTCTTGGGGTAAGCGAGCCAAGCCAGCTTGAACTTAACTCGCTGATGAGCTCAAAAGTTGAGCTTAACAAGCCAAAAGCTCGAACTCAAAATTAGATTCAAGCTCAAATATTATACAAGCTCAAAATCAATTTTGGCTCAGCTTGGTTAGTCAAGCAGTTCAATTCCTTGTTCCCTGATCCATTTTTTTCCTTCGTTCAATATAAATTTACCATCTACCCAAATCTTGTCTCAGGAATTCATCTTCTTTTCAAGAAAAGCATGAGCTTGAACTTGTCCAACATAATAGCTTGAATATTAGCTTAAGCTTCACCTTTTGACACTTTGGTTCATCGAGCAGTTCAATTCCTCATTCTCTGTTCCATTTTTCTCATTCGTTCAATTTAAATTTACCATTAATCCAACTCCGAACTCGTGAACTCATTTTGTCCTCCAAGCTTTTGTCCAGTGAGCATTCATTGTGACTTTACTGACCAATCTCGTAAGTGCCTTCTCCAGCAATCTCCAGTAATGACTTCACCCACCAATCCAATTGTTTCTCTAACGAGCACAAGTTGCAACTTCCCTACAGCCCAGTCGATGCCTTCTCCCTTGAGTTCCCATCTCATCTTCTCAGCCATAATGCCTTCTTCAGCGAGCTGCCATCGATGTCATTGATGTCATCTCCCATGAGTTCCTATTGAGTCTTCTTAGCTTCTCTTTATTTTGGCTTGAGCTTACGAGCTGAGCTCAAGACCATCATTATTATGGCAAGCCAAGCTTAAACTCGTTGTTTGAACTCAAGTTTAAGCCAACGATTTCGTAATCGAGTTGTGCTCAAGTTAAAGATAACTTGAGCTTGACTATACTCATTTACACAACATTTTAGGGACAGATTATCCAAGTAAGAGGCATTCGATGATTTTTCTACTCTTGTTTTATTTATTTTCTATACTTTTTGTCATTGTATAGAAAGTGTAAATGAATTGATTCATGTTTGAAGCAATCTAGGTTTATCCATGAATGCATAGTTTTCAACCAATTGCATGGTATAATAATAACCATTGTTTCAGTACTATTGATTATCATCTTCATCGAAGTTCTTCATATTCTTTAGTTTTGTCACAAGCAACAAATAGATGTTATTTCCAACATGTAAAACTTTTCATAGCGTTGCATGATTTCAAGGATTTAATAATAGCTCAGTGTTAAAAATTAAAATTCTAGACCCTCCTATATCAATACACGCACAAATCCACATAATATAATATATGTTTGAAGTCCTTCATAATAAAACGAAATTGACTGTGTTTTGAGATAATGCACAAAATTTCATAAAAGAGCAAATCACATTATAAATTCATAAGAGATTGGTTGGAACTCCAGTTTAAACAGTAACAAAAATGGAAATTTCAAAATTAAACAACTTCATACCACACTATTCAAGTACTCTTTGGAAATAAAAGCAAATTTAAAACTAAATGATTTTAACTTCAACACACACCTAGTATTATAGTCGACAATAGCATTCAAAGGCTTAACGAGTTCATCTAGAACCACCTGTAACAAAAAAAAATTAAAAAAAGCATTAGTTGATCCCAGAAAATTCTTTAATAGTAATATCAAATTATCTAGTCGTGCATACGTATACAAACTAATATATTTCTGAATGGCATACAAACTAATATATTTCTGAATGACTAAATATAGTGGAACAAGAAGAAACCAAAAAAGAAACATAACGTCAGAGGGTGATCAAGGACTTTTTTGCTAGGATCTATGTCTACAAATAGAGAATATTTGGCACATAAATAAAAATAAAATATATTTGAATAAAATTTTTAATTGGATGTGATATTATACCTATTTAAATAATTCAATTCCATACAACAACAGTGAGCCTTTAACTCACTAAGTGGGGTCAGTTACATGAATCATTTTTCTCCTTTGTGTCCTATTGAGTATCATATTTTAATTTAACTGTAATAAATTAAGATCATGTTTTATACAATATACTCAAATCTTTTTAGGTCCATATCAGTCTTTCTTAACATAAGCACATCTAAAACACTACTCTGCTAACCGGATCATCAGATGGACGATATCTAATGTGACCAAACTATCTAAGACGACCCACTCTAATCTTTTCTACCACCAGAGCTAAGAAACTCTTTCCCTGGAGGTACACCTATTTAAATGATTCAATTCCATGATCAAGTAAAAATTTTGAAGAACTCCAATAGAAATCATCACTTTGTAAAAACAAGGTAATTATTTTCTGTTGGTTATTCTTTTCTTTCTACTGTTTTCTTTTTCTAATATTTATTTTTGAATTGGAAAGCATGATTGAGTTTATCAAATTGTTATGATTTGGTTTTCAATAATGTGGAGAATATCAAAGCATCTGTGTCAATTTCTTGTTCTTGATTTTCTAAAAGTTATTCCTCGCAGAGCTCCATTAAGTTTTCATCTGAGTTGTTGTCTATTCTTTATTTTTATTCTTAATTGTTTAAAGAATAATGGTTTATCGAACTGATTTTGAGTGTTTTTGCTTCTTCTGTTTTCGCATCAAATGTCAGATATGCATGATAAAATTCATTTAAAAATATTTAAAAAACAAAATCTAGTAAGGAAATTTATCACTAATATAAGAAGAGAGGCTCTACCTCTCCCATGATGTTAACCAAGGTCACCCGCGTAAGTTCAAACCCCATGGCAGTTACACACTGGAAAGAAAAAAAAAAGGGGGGGGTCAATCAAATGTCAGATGAATTATAAGAGGACAGCAGATGGCATAGGAAAACTGGATCCAGCTCTACATCAACAATCCTTAATTAAGGAAGAGATGGCCAAGTAGCAAGCATCCCGTATACATTAAACCGAAATTTACATATCGTGATACATACCACACAATTCTTATGTAGTTACAAAAATAACACCAAAAATTTCATATTTACATTTATAATGTGATATTAAAGATTTGAGTGATATACATGTAAATATTAATGTTTGGGTGTTAGACATGAATATATATAAGAATTGTGTGGTATGTACATAAATACCCCTACATTAAAATACAGGCAAGTTTGTACACAAGCATCTTCCAAATTCATTTACAAATAGCACGAGCTGTACACTGTCGAACAATAACGAGCACATGAACACTCTTAATTAAATAATAGAGAATGATAATAATAATAATAAGAAGAAGAAGAAGAAGAAGAAGAAGAAGAAGAATCATTTAGCTGAAAGTTATTTTCTGAGGGAAAAATATTTCAACTCTGCATAAAGTTAAGCATCTGAATAAACAAAACAAAAATTACAAATTTAGAAAAAGGAAAAATAAGTTGAAAACATAAAGATGATTTTACATATCACTCAATTATTCCCTATTTACCGCTGTATAAAACAAATCTTTAAGCAACCGTAAAAGCACCAGATTGGTTGGATAACGTTAATGTGTACCAAAAATATGGAAGATTTACATAAATACCACTCAATTCCAATGTATTTACATATCTAACACCTAAACTTCAACTTTTTACATACATACCACCTTACCTAAGCATGAAAAGGTGTATTTCATTTTTTTAAGAGTTAAAATGGTGGCATTTTTTATGTGATATGAAAGATTTGGGTGGTAAAAATGTAAAAAAACAAAGTTTAGGTGTTAGATGTGTAAATACATAAGAAGTAAACGGTATGTATGTAAATGCCCCTAAAAATATTTCATTTAGATCCCTCTAAAACCATAGTGGAAAACTGAAAGAAGTGTCAAAACAGTTGCCAGTTCGTATAAAAGAGAAATAAGATGCTCAATGCTGGTGGTGGTAACCATAAACAGTGAGACCGAGTTCACAAATAGAAATAAAATTAAGGCAACTAAAGCAAGCAAGAGAGAAAGAAAGATTTTACCCAGAAGAAAGGAGGGAATGAAGACAGCATGGATCAATGTGAAATTAGGAAGATGAGGATTAGAAAGAAAGGGAAAGGCTAGTAAAAATAAAAATAAAAGAATGATTTGATATAATTAAATTAATGTGTAAGTAATTAGATCTTTGACTGACATAACATACTGAGAAAATTTACATCTGCAATTTTGTCGCTATTTCTTTGCACAATTATTTTAATGTTAATATTTATATAATCAAATTATAATTTTAATTGTTATGGTAATATGTTATTCAATTACACGGATTATATCCAACCATGATTAACAGATATACTGTTTATGCTATTCGTATATGTGCTCTCTATTAAACTTATTTATCTAATTGAATAGCGTGGCTCACAACATTATAATGATTTTTTTTTTTTTTGAAAGAAAAATATAAGGTTGAGATTGTGTATCAATCAGATTCAATTCTATAATAAAATTTTGTTGTGCAGCCATCATAAAATTAAAAAGATTTGAGATAATGAGTCAAATGAAATTCAAGATTTGCAAAAAGAAACTTGATGAGTATTAATCCATCTAGATATACATAAATAAAATGTTTAAATTGCTTCCACCTAGTTTGAATGATTTGATTCTACCATATTAATGTAAATTGGAGTAATGTGTTATTTCATTTCGGTTGCATTTGGTGATTTCAGTTTATCACCTGCTCTGCCATGGTAAGGTGCCGGAATGGATGTTAGAGATACATTCAATCAACTAAAGCGTGCCAACTATGTTATGTCTCAAGTCAATTTGGGGGAAAGATCTTCATGGGCCCTGACAATTTGTCTACATAACTTTAGAGAGGGAGAGACCATGCTGGAGATTAGAAACAATGAAAAGCCATTAAAAGGACATCAACCTTGGCAATATGTAAGCCCTCTGGAAGAATATAAAGGGACCAGAAATTCCATGAGAAATAAATAGGTTACCTTGCACCTAATTGTCGATGATTGTAGAAATATGGGAATAACGTTACTATATATACGATAGTGAAAGGAATCAAATAGGGATCTCTCCAAATGGTAGAATAAGAAAAATAGAAAAAAATAAAAACATGAACACAATTAGTGCAATACATTCTAAGGAAAAAACAAATTCCTTCCTAATCAGGACTGTTGATTGGCACTTTCCTACACTCTCCCTCAAGTTGGATTGCATATATTGTACATCAAGCTTGGACTTCAATTCATCATGACTGACTCTTAGTGTGACGTCTTGTCTCATTTATTCGGAGGAGAAGAAACAAAGAACCGAAAAAGAAGTGAGTCAGGGAACCAAACAAAGGGGAGAGGAAGTGAGGAGGTCGGAAGCCAAAGAGACGAGCTCACCCTATAAATCAGGGCGCGAGGTGGGAGCTCTGGTGTGTGTTGTCAGAGAGTAGAGGAAGGAAAGATTGCATGTTTTCTTACCCGAGGAAACAACACAGCGGCCTCGTATATTGTGCTTGAGGGATGAAGAAGATCGCAACGTTGTTTTGCTGCGTCGAGCCACGACAAAAGGCAGAGAAGGAAAGATGGCGTGTGAGGCGGATCACGCATGCAAAAGAAGAAGCTCTCCCATGCGAAAAAGAGGGGTTCGCGCGCGTAGATTAGGGCTCGACCGAAAATAGAAAGATAAAAACTTAATAATTTCATTTGGGCGAAGGAGCGGATGGAGCAGAGGAACAACAATTGCTTGCTATCCTGGGCAACAGCAAGTAGGTAAAATGGTCGGGCAACAGTAAAACAGCAAGGTGAAGGGGATTTTGGGTGGTGGCAGCAATGTGGGATGGTTGGACAATGACTAAATTAGCAAGGCGAGTGATTTCTGAGTGGCGGCAGCTATAGCGGATGGCTGGACGATGGCCAAATTAGCAGGGTGAGGGATAGAATTGTGGTGGAAGTGAAGGTGCAAGGTTGGAACTGTGATGGCAATGAAGATGGGGATCAAGGTGTGGTGCAGGGGGAAGACGATGACGACGATTGGAACTGCAAAACACAGCAACCAGAAGGCTGTTCAAGACAACTGCAGCATCTGGGACATTGATAGCAAGAAAAAATCGGAGACTGCAAAGAAAAACAGCGGTATGTGGATGTTTGGAAGGCTGGAGCAGGAAAAAGGCAGTCGGGAGTGATGTGGGGAGGATGTTGGAGGGGAATGGGGAAGATAATCACCACTTCATGAACAAAATACAATCAGAACGTCACTCAAACCCTTACATTCAGCCCTTAAAAGAAAAAAGAGACACTGACGGTTGTCCCATTCCAAAACACAGAAAATTTGAAAACCAAACCACGAGAAGCAAATAGATATGCCCTGGATAATTAGGAATAGGCCTACTGTTGAAAGGAGGCGCCAAACCTAGAAGGAGTAGCTGATCCGCTCTCCCATTGCCTGGACCGGCCAATCCAGGCATTAGAATCGCGAGAAGTCCCCCCGCATGCATCCCGCATCAAAAGCGGGAGATGCTCCCACGCCTCGCTCGTAAATGGTAAATGCTTCCTCATTAGTCTCTCGAGGTTCGGAAAGCTTTGATCTAATCCATTAAAACTTCTTTCTCCTCATAGTACGGCGTCAGGTCGGTTCCGTTGAATGTGATAGAAATGTGACAAATCCTACTTTACTTCCAAATCCAGGTCTCTCTGATATTTCAAGTCAAATCTTTGGGATATAATTTTTTTTTTTCATTCCTGGAATCTACAAGATGGAAGAGATTCACTCCGCTCAATCCATCTAGCAAGTCACTAATGTTACTACGGATGACATTTTCGGATTTTCTACTTGAGGGTAGCATGCCTCTATTATAGTTGGAGGACTGTCATAGAAAATTCTTGTATATCTCTTTGCAAGTTTCTCATAAACGACAATATGACATTGTCTTCGACAATTATCACTTCGGTGTGTGGTTGTGGTATGGCTTTTGGAAAGTGGAAGAGGGTGTCTATAGATATGTAGGGTGGGAAAGAAATTTTTTGGGTAGCCGGATTGAAAAATCAGCAAATAGAAGGATGGAGGGGAGGATTGAGTATTGATGGATGCTAGAAATCTTAGGACAATACTAGGGTTAGGTTAGCTCTGATACCAAATAAATTGGAGTTAACCCAAAAATAACAATAAATAAAAAAAATATTATTACTAAAAAAATTAATAGGTATTTATGACCAACACACTAAAGGGGGAAATAACAACACACACAACACATAAAACGCAACTAGGGTGAATCGAAGATGGTGGTGGTGACTGTTAGGGGATTGGAAAGATGGTGGAAAAGTCGTGAAGTGGAGCAGATGGCCGATGCAATGGGGTAACAGTAGGTGCTTGTTGTTCTAGGTAGCAGCAAGCAGGTAGAATGGCCTGGCTATAGTAAAACAGTAAGGTGAAGGGGTTTCTAGGGATACGGTGGCAATATAGGACGTTAGGACAACGGTAAAACAGAAAGGCGCGGGATTTTTGGGTTGCGGCAGCTGTAAAGGATGGCTAGACAGCAGCCAAAACAGTGAGGCAATGGATGGAACAGTGGTGCCAACGAAGGAAGGGGGCTGAAACTGTAGGGAGGGCGATGACGGCGCCTAGAAATGCAGAAAACAGCAACCAGAAGACTGTTCAAGGCTGCTTCAGCACGCGGGATGACAGCGGACTGCTGGACAGCGAAAGGATGGCTGCCCGGGATGGCGGCAGCGAGGAAAAGTGGGTGACTGCAGGGAAAAACAGTGTTTTTCATGAACAACAAGCTTTTATAAATTGAGCTTAAAAAAATTGTTCATATTCGTCTTGTTTGCTTAACGAATGAATCGAACAAGACATATTTAACGAGACGAACACGTGCTTTTCATGAACAACAAGCTTTTTGATAACAATAATAAAGAGTGCTTTAGGATTGTATGAATTAACAAAAGAATATTGATTGAAAAGCAATATGGATTGAAATCTCATGTGCTCTTGCTCTCTTTCACATCTCTATACATCTTTTCTTCCTCACTTCTTCCGCCTTGGGTTGTGCACAGACCCCCTACGACGCGGAGCGCTAAAAGACGCCCTTATAGCAGGGCGCTTCGATTCCGCGGGGCCCAGAATCCCAGCAAAACTTCGCATGGGCCAGAGCGGAGCGAAGGCGGGGCATATCGCGATCTCTCGCCAGGGCAGAAGGATGTGCGAAAGCAGGAAGGTGGGAATGCAAACCTTCGCGATCCTGGAAGTTGATGCACAAGTCTGCTTCTCTCGTCTTCACTTAGGAAGTTTTTTTTTATTTATTCTTCTTACTCCTTCCTTGGGTGTAGAAGTTTCCTTTGTCCAATGAGAATCTATAAATTGTTGTCCTCTGTGTATAGGAGTCAATCTTTGCTAAGTTTGTTTTTACATTTCTTGAGGGAAGTCTTTTTCCCTTTTGTAAGGTTGTATCCGAGGAGGTGATGGTGCTCCAACTATATCCTACTCTGAGGTGCTAGTGCTCCGACGGCATCCTCCTCCGAGGTGGTGATGTATCTTCCCTTTCCATCTTCCCTAACCCTTCTCCACTCATCCCAGCTGTCGACTTAATGTCAGTTCCTATGTTCGCTATTTTCCCTCACCAACCGCACTCTCATGACCTTTCCCATTACTGCCTGCAATTTCCCGCTTGTCGTCAACCCTCCTAAAGTACTAGTGAGTCTTCCTAGCTACTGTACAACCTTCCTAGCTTGCTACTTCACCTTCCAACCTACCTCCTAGCCGCCAAGCAGACCTTCTTGCCACCCTAACAAGCTCCCCCTTCCTTCAGTTCACCTTCCAACCCTTACCAACCCTTCTTCTGCATTCACCCATGCTATCTGAAGCCGTCAGATCCACCTCGCAGACCTCCACCGCCCTTGAAATACACCTTAGAGGTGATTGCTTGTGTTGTTATTTTCTATTGAGTTGTGTTGTAACCCTATTTTTTCATTAATAAAAATTTGTTTTTTTTGTTTCCATTATTTTTCCTACTAGTTCTGGCATCACCCTAAACTCGTAATCAACATCAAAGCATCCTTCCATTATGTTCATGCAAGTTGCATAATAAAAAGAAACATTCGTTCCCTTATACATAACATGGCATCGGAACAAAAAAATATTGAAGGTATGTGAAAGTAAAAATGAAAAGATTTCCTTCTAAGTAACAAGCCTTCGTCTTCCATCTCCATCTCCACAACAATCTTTCACTTTCTATTTGCCAAAAATTGTGCCCTCCAATCTTTAAACTCTTCTCCAAATTGTTACCTGAAGCTAAAAGAAAATCATGAAAGCTAAACCACAAAAAAAAAAAAAAAATTGTGCAACCTAGTTGTTTCACTTATTTAATCAATCTAACAAATGTAGCACTAAATAAATTTTAGATAACTTCCTAACATAATGATCTATTATTCCTCCAAATTTCAAAGAACTTTGAAATTATTTGACCTCTCTACAAATCAAAACAATCTCAAGCTCATGTGATAAATTATAGACCAAATCCACAAGGCCCGCTTCCCTCCTTCCCGCACCCCCAATGCATATTGCCCACTAAGCAAGCCACTGAGTTTGATAAGATTTCTTACATGATCTATTTCCAAGACTTAAATGGATCTCCACTTTCTTAAATTATAACTCCCATATCCTACCATCAACAACAACATTTCACATTTATTCCAAATAAATCTACTTCATATTTAGCTTTCATCTCTAGCACTAAATCATCATCAACAACAACAACAAACCTTTATCCCACTAAGTGGGGTCAGTTGCATTATCATTTTTCTCCATTGCATCTCTAGCACTAGATCAAATCAAAAAAAATATTCCGTAATTTCACCAAGTTTCCTGTAGGTAAACTTTCTTAACTTGACAAAATCATGCTTAAACCCTATATCAGAGCAAACATACAAAATTTCCTTCTAAAAGCAACAATTTTCGCAAACTTCTCTAATAACCATCGTGTTATAGTGCTTGTCATAGTACAAGCCAAAAACAATTCTTGCAAGGGATGGTTGAATTAGCATGACTTAAATCAAAACTCTCACAAAATCATACATGATTCTTGAACTACAACATATTCCCTTTGTAATAACTGAAATTTTATTAATAAAAATAATAACAAAAAAATCGAGTTTGTGGGATTGAATAACCGTCTCAACACTTTCACTTAAGAAGGCTCACTCATTCTGGAATCATAGAAGAATCGAGAGGGGGGAGAAAGAGAGAGAGAGAGAGAGTAGAGGGATCCAGAGTGGGAGAATGTGAGAAGTAAAACTTTGTGTGTGCCCTAGAAGATCGATAGAGAAAGAAGATGGGAAAAGAAGAAAAAAAAGGAAGGGAAGAAGTCACCACCAACGTGTATGGGAGGCTTCGACCCTTACATAGTCAAAAGACGAAACCTTAACCGATGGTATAGGAATAACTATGGTTTTGAGGAGAAGCCTCACGTGTAGGGCTGTGAAATTGGCTTGAAGATCATTAATCCCTCAAAAATTGATTTGAATTTTGACTCAAATCGAAAAAAATGAGTCAAGCTGCAAGCTAAACTATAGATCGAAATTTTTTCGAGCTCGTTTTGAGCTGTCCCCAGCTCTGCTCAAAATCGGCTCGTGAACAACCCAAGTGATGTTAAGACTGTGAATTTAGCAAATTTAGTTGGAAGAACGTTAGTCACTCGAAAATTGATTTGAATTTTGACTAGGATCAAGATCAGATCAAAATAAATGAGTCGAGATACGAGCCAAAATTTTGGATCAAATTTTTTTTTAGCTGATTTTGAGCCGACCATAGTTTAGCTCCAAATTGGATCGTTAACAGCCCTACTCACATGCAATGTCACTGCCGTGTCGAACCCTAGCTGAAGGAAGACAAAAGAGGGGGCGAGCGAGGGAGATTTCGGGTTGCAATAGAAGCTCGAGCCCTAGTGTGTCGGAAGAGATCTTCATGCGAAAGAAGGGGAAGAAAGTATGCGACTCAGTCTAGAGGAGAAGCAAACCAAGCACTCGAAGTAAAAAATATAGTGAGTTATCGTGCGGATGCAGGTTAAGGCAGTCGATCGAGCCTTATTGCAGGTGCGTTGAGAATTTAATTAAGTCGTTTAATAATTTTTTTACAAATATATATATATATGTGTCTGTGTGTGTGTGTGTGTGTGTGTGTGTGTGTGTGTGTGTGTGTGTGTGTGTGTGTGTGTGTGTGNGTGTGTGTGTGTGTGTGTGTGTGTGTGTGTGTGTGTGTGTGTGTGTGTGTGAGCGTGTGTTTATTTCATTAATGTTAATAGAATGTATAATTAAATCAATACTAGAGATATTAAATTTTAGCTTGTATGGAGAAGTAGGTGAAGTGTGTGAGCTAAGGTAGAAGGGAGATCGACCCGAGCAAATTTCGATAAGAGTGAGTATTTTAATTATAAAAAAGGTTTTCTTTAATTAATTAAGATGTTATTAAATAGACATTAATGAATTTTAAATCAATTAAAAGTGCAACGAGTGTTAATTGAAAAATAAGAAAAGGTTAATTCAAGGAAAAGAAATACATTCAGACTTCAGGTGAATAATTACTTTCTTATATGTATGAAATTGATGTTTTATTAAATAAAGATTTACATTATTGCTTCAAATACATGCTTTTATAATTATATGCATGTTGTAAGTTAAAATAATCATTGAAATGAATGAAGTGAGATTATAGAAAGGAAAAATGATTCCTCGGTGACTTTAAAAGGAGGTAATTGAAGGAAATGAAATTTAAAGGCTTACATTTTTGCATCAAATACCTGATTTTATAATTATATACATGTTGTAACTTAAAATAATTATTAAAATGAATGAAAGGAAATGATAGAAAAGAAAAACGATTCCCTAATAACTTTAAAAGGAGGTAATTAAAGGAAATGAAATTTAAAGGCTTACATCATTCAAGATTACTCTCATATGATATTGGAAGTGGATACTATGTTCCTGTGTACAAAAAAAAAATTGAATGGTAAAGGAGTATGTTCAGGTGCAAAATTTTGATGGTACCTACCGGTACAAACTTTTAAAGGTACCTATAGGCACAATTTTTAGGATAACTTAGGGTATGACGGTAATCCTAATATGACTTCTTAAAAAAAACTAAAAAAAGTAAATACAACGATTAAATTAAAAATGATAGTTTATAATTTGATTTATCAATAAATTGCATTTCTTAGGATATTAATGCATAGCATTTGCATATTAAATAAATGCATAAAGAAACTGTAATTGCTAAGTGGTGTAACTTATTCTTGAAAATTAATAATTGCTTTCAAAAAAATATTAGATTGATATGGCTGACGGACAAGAGACGTCTTATAAGAGGACTACAGTTGATAGGTAGTATATTGTGTATTATGATTGTAGTTTTACTGTTTATCTAAACAGTGATAATCGTTGTATATTAATTTGAGATATTTAACTTAAAAACTATATAGTTATTTTTTTGATGATTTGATTGTTTGTATAGTGCACATTGTGATTCCTTAGTGACTCTTTGATAAATTAGAAGATATGATAATTGTTACAAGTAAATAAAATGATAATTGCACCATCCGATCGCCTATTCCTGTGTTGATTAAATTAAAGCCCTAAGTCGAGTCATGACAATCTTACATTGACATCACTCAACACCGGAATGATGCATATGAATCATTTTATCCACCAAATAACTATGTTATCTCATATCATAATAATGGCTAAGTTGATTGATACTACCCTCCTCCATATGATAAATTATTCCAACTCGACATATACCTAACCAAATCAGAGTAACTATAATTACGAACACATTACAAATCATACCATTCTTGTCCATATATTGAAAACAAGAATAACTTTCTTAAAAACGTTAAATTTGATGTCGTGATATGTAAGCTCAATGATTGATTGTGGTAATGATGAATATAACCCCACTAGATTGTCAGTCCCAAAACATATACCAACTCTACTTTATACTATTATTGCCATCTCTTAGCCTAATAATAGTCCAGTTAACAGCTATCACATTTTTGTTGATTGTTTTCACTAGCTAAAGCGTCCAAACCAGTCGATATTTACTAGGCTTATGCCAATAGTCCTTCAGTTTATTCTTAATAAACATGACCACCTTCCAACTCTTTGGAGAAAATTCTATTATGAAATCAAAATACAACTATTCACTCAGTGTTCTGATCAACATGAAAATCAATTACATATCATTGTCCTCATGGCCTCTTGTAATGTTCTAATTGTGTTTCCTAATGTGAATTGAATCGAGATTCAATGAATGAACTAAAATGGAAATTCATATTTATTTGCTAGTTTTTTTATAAAAAAAGCCCATGTGCAGATTTTATTGAAATAGAAAGGACACATTAAGATTGTATGAGAGGGCCCAATAGAAGCACCCTACCCATACGATACCAAGTACAGTAATACCCCAACAGAAAGATACAGATAGACTCAATAAAAATGTAAAACAAATTTAAAACATGCAGAAAAGAAATAGCTAGGGACGAGCCAGTTTAGGCATGCCTATTCCTCTAGTTTTAGGAGAGGAGCCAGATAACAAACTTTGAAAAGTCGTGTCATTGTCAGGAGTAACCAAAGTATCATCAATTAAGTTTCCAAGTTGGAGTGTGCCCCAGCCTTCTTCCGTCGAGAAGTGTAAACATGTAATTCTTCATCTGAAGACTGGCTCATGTGATCCTCGGTCTAATTTAATATTAGAACCGCGGTAGAAGGAAAGGCAGTCGTTGTCACAACGTTAGGTTCCCCATTTATTTATCACCTCAGAAGATTAATACACACATTTTCTATGAAATCATTGGACTCCGGGCATGAATATCAAAGGTCTCTATGCTTTATTTTGTCAATATATATCGTTGTTATCTCTTCATGATCATATTTTATTAAATATAAAAAAGGCAATCTCTTTGGAACAAAAATGTACAAAATAACCATATTTTGTGACCACAAAGATGGCGATTTAGATATCTGTTCAAATGCCTTTTAACCTGAGCTTGCAAGTTCACAGATTGCAATTATTTTCATTCTCACTGAAAATGATTCCCTCCAAATCACTAACACAAACCAAAATAATCAGAAAATTCTTCAATGGTCTCGTTATAGTTTAATGAATTATACCAGAAAATTCCTCAATGGTCTCGCATATACCAGGACAAACAAGATATGGGATGTATTAAGTCCTCTCTTCCAGAAAATTAACCATAACTCTCCGGCCTCCAAGCTAGATTTGATGAATAAAAGGGAGTCGAGATAGATGTTTCATATTACTTCAATGCATATACACAGAAATGAGAAGATTTAAATGTGTTCATCCACGCAGAAAGGTAATGTCCTAAAAAAGCTGGAAAATACAGAAATCGAGTTGAAGAAAAATATGTATATGTTTTGTTGACGGGCTTAGATTTAATTTTAATGAAGTCAAGGAAAAACTTCTTGGAATCAAATTACTCCGAGAGAGTAATAAAATTTGTGTTTTAAGTTCAAAATGAAGCAGCCTAAAAATAGGTTATAATGGATGAATCGAAATCATAGCAGCCACAAATATTTGCCTTAACTGCAAACAGTTAAAAACCTCCTAACAAGCCTAAGAAAAATATTCCTTTAATTTTTGCAAGAAAACACAGCATTCCTAAAATCATTGCTAGAAAACAAATTGCAAGCAACAAAAATTAATCAAAAACATGAAAATCATGGCTTTGAACATCAAATCTCAATCTAAGACTCCAATCCACTTTTAGACCCAATGCAGCAGGATCCTCAACGGACAGTCGCTTATTTCTCACCCAAGAACCAATAGAACAGCAATACAAGCTTTTGACACGGCCTCAGAAAATCACCACTAGTTTGTCACAAGCATAAAATGATAAGTCTTGTTCAGCACAGAGTAGAAGCAGTCCTAGTACAGGACCCTGGATAATTGACTCTAGAGCCACAAAATATATAACTAGTAGTGAATTCTCTTTCGAAACCCTTGCTCACGAAATGTAAGTATTAAAAATGAATGGATCTCTATCAATAAAAGCAATAAATGGTATCGTTTGAGTCAATCCATATATTAAATTAAAATATATTTTGCATTTTCTAAATTTGACGTGCAACCTTCTTTCCAATAATAAGCTAACAAAAGATTTAAAATGTGGTGCTCACTTCTAATGTCTACTAGCAAGTCTTAGAATCCAACAAATATGGATCAGCGAGGCAAAAGAAAGTGAGGGCCATGGTTGTTTCGTGAGGAAACTAAATTGATTAAACAAGCTTAAGGTATTATGGCATTGTAGACTTGGTCATCCAAGTTTTTCATATTGACAAACTTTATTCCCTTCATCATTTCAAATGGAGATTCCCTTCAGAATGAAATTTGCCAACTTCACAAACAAATTCATTTCATTTTATTTCCAAACAATACAAGCCAATATCTACTTTTACATTAATTCATAGCACTATAAAGGCCCCTCTCATTTCAAAACCAAGTATAAAAATAATTCATCATATTTATTACCATTCACGTCCAAGTTTTTTTTTTTTTTTTTTGTATCTTTTGAAAGAGAAATTTCAAACCAATCAAGTCTTCAAAAAGACAAATACTAAGACAATATTTCGCTTCCACTTTAGAGTCCCTTTTTACAGAAAATAGAATTATGCCTCAAAGTTCATGCATGATAATACCATAAAAAATAAGATTGTTCAAAGAAAAAATCATCACCTCCTAAAATTCGCTACAGCTAACATGTTTACTAATAATATACCAAAATACCTCTCGACCATGCAGTTCATGCTGCCTATTATTTGATAAATAGAATGCGTACTGGGTTCTCAACTTTACCACACAAAATTAATCTCTATAGCACCCTTAAAAGTCTTTGGTTGTATTTCATTTATTCACATATATGACAAGAAAGAAGTAGCTCAGGTCTCAAAGCCCAAAAAATTATCCTCACTAAAAGCATGCAAATATTATATCTCTATAAATGTAACCATTTTTTAAAAACCAACCATCTTTACCCAAAAATTATTTCAAGGGGAGAGCTGGTGATTAAAACAAGTTTTGGGACATTACTCAACCTATGTCCAATCTACATAAGTCTTACAATATTAATAATAAACAAACTAATACACCTGAAGCACCACTTAAATGTAAAATCGAGTGAATCATAAAACAAGGAATTATAAAAAGGGAAGACTTGCAACTTCAATCCCTAGAGCTTCATTTTTATTCCAGATGGCCAAAAACTCGAAGAGTAAAGCATATTAAGGACTTCTAGCAAAATTATAAACCTAAATTTATCTCAAGTGCTGAAACACTTGACCCACAATATCTCATTGCTTGCAAATGGGCCTTCAGTGACAAATAGAAGCCAAATGGCTCAGTACAAGTCAAATTAGTCAATTGAGCATTAACAAAGTAAAGACGGACAAAAAAAACTTTTCTCGAACCTATGGAGAAGTCGCTACTCTAAATATTGCTCGAGTTCTATTATCTTTGACAGCAATCATGGATTTGAAACATCAATAACTTTATCTAAAGAGTACCTTCTTGAACAAGAAGTTACGAGAAAGAAGTTGATGTGGAATTACCACCATTATATGGTGAGTTTGAAGTTCAAGGTAAAATATGTGAGTTTAGAAAATCCTTTTATGAGCTCAAATCATCCCCTCGTACCTGGTTAAACAAATTCACAAAGACAACTTGATATCAAGGGCCAGCAAGCTCAATCTAACCATGCTCTATTATATAAACGCATAAAAGGTAAAATCACTACGCTCATAATTTATAGATGACATCATTGAACTGGAGATGGGTAATAAAACCCTTTAACCACAATTTGAGGCAAACAATTTATGATCATTGAGGCATTTCCTTAGTATAAATATGAGAAAGAATATAAGAGGTATTTTAATTTCTCAAAGAAATGTGTTATAAACTTAAAAGAAACTTGAATGCTGAGATATAAATTATTAGATACTCCAATAAATTTAATTTGAGGTAAATTAAAAATTTGGCACATATATCAACGTCAGTACCAAAGAATGATTAGAAACCTCCTATGTATTTTCAATACCTGACCTGAAATTTCCTTTGGATTTAATGTAATGTGAGCTAGTAATCCCCCTATGAAAAAAACATTAAAGTTCTACGCCAAAATTTGAGTTGCCTTAAAGGAACCCTATGAAAATGACTATGTTTTCAAAAAAAATGAAAAAAAAAAAAAAAGATATTAAGTACTAGGTCTTAGTAAATGATGGAAGAACAACAACTAGTTATTACACTTTTGTACGAGAAAAAGGAGCAAGAAATAGGTAGTTGTAGCTAGGAGTAGTGATGAAGTAGAATTCAAAGTTCAAGCGAATAGGATATATAAATTGCTTCGGTTAAAAATACTACCAAGTAATCCAAAAACTACAGGAAGCAAAATCATGAAAATCAATAATGACAAATAGGTTGTTATTGTTATTTCTCAAAACCTTATTCACCATGACAAAACAAAGTATATTTTTTTCTTGCATATTATAAATAAAATGAAGAGCATTGAATAAAAAACATGGTAATTGAAGTCTCCTCTCCATTTCCACAACCCGTATGGGTGTGTTCCCTCCCTTTCTCTCTCCTAAAATTATGAACCGTACCTTTCATACTCCTTTCCCTCTCAGGTTGTAGAGCCAAACCCTCACATTACATCATCACCAAAAAAAATTTTGGATTTGTCTCCCTCGGCATCACATATTTGACTAGCAAGGAAGATTTTTTAATCCTCCCAAGAGGTCTGGAGTTTCTCTACTAACAATTCCCTAAGCTAGAAACTAAAGAGGAGAAATATAGAAGGATTACGACGGACTGAGAAGAAAGGCTTGCTTGTTACCACACATGTATTTGGTTTGGATTCACCTAAACAGAGATATTGTGGTTTTTTTTTCTTTGGTGTTCGAAATTTGGGTTAAGCAAGAGTGAAAATGAAGGTTTCAACACTGAATAAATTAATCAAAAATAATTCGGTGCTACATAGCAGAAAAACAACAAAAAAAAATTCAAATCCTGGTTTAAATATTAATTATCAACTGTTTCAATTCTTCAAAGCTACAAAACTCAATAAAACAATAAAACTGTAACAACCTCACATAGAAACTTTGTTTGCATTTAATTCTTACCATCTCACAGTCAAGAGACAGGATATCATAAGGAGATGTACCAGCAGGAGCAGGAACAGTGNGGTTTCAACACTGAATAAATTAATCAAAAATAATTCAGTGCTACATAGCAGAAAAATAGCAATTAAAAAAAAATCAAATCCCGGTTTAAATATTAATTATCAACTGTTTCATTTCTTCAAAGCTACAAAACTCAATAAAACAATAAAACTGTAACAACCTCAACTTTGTTTGCAGTTAATTCTTACCATCTCACAGTCAAGAGACAGGATATCATAAGGAGATGTACCAGCAGGAGCAGGAACAGTGGGGACAAAATCTGCATCAAAGAAAAGATTACAAAAACTAAACTTTGGTTTTTATTAGTTAGAAGGGTCCCAGCTTTTCATTAAAAAAAAATCTCTGAACAAGTTTAGTACTACCAACAAAATAAAGATTTGAATCACCTGGCTTACTGAAGCAATAACCATTGTCCTCCAACTCCTCCTTCGAAAGGGTGAAGTACAAATATGGAAATGGTGAATCCTTTTGAGCCTTTTCTGCACCAGAACTACAATCTCAACAATTTAGGGCTCTAAATAACATTAAGTTGGATTACATTCGTTTATTAATTTATGCTTTTTACTTTTAATTTATTTACATTTTGATTTGAAACAAAACATAAGATTTAATTAAGATGAGATTATTTTTAAAATGCACTCAAAACACCTAAAAGGTATTTTGACTATTTTCAAAAACATGTTAATTTATTTTTAGAAATAAAAAATACTAATATGTAAAAAATATACTAAACAAAAATGTTTCTAAAAATAAAAGGAAAAATAAAAATTAAAAAAAACAAAATTAATCCCAAACAATCCCTTAGTAAATTGCTATCACCATGGGAAACATTCTAGGGAAGCTTTCTACTTCAAAAATTTGTCTCTAGAAGGGTTTTAGAAAAGCCCTTTTGGTGAAAAAATACTTGAAAATCTGGTAACTACAAACTTGAAAGTTAGAATGAAAATTCCTGCTTATGTATTAGCCTGCTATAGTTTGATAAGCTAGTTGATTTTTAATCGGTAATGCAGCAAGTGGGCATTAGGCATTGTGGCCAAGATTTGATCATGGGTGTGTGCAACCCATTAAGTAGATTGAAGTCGAACTCTTAAACATTGAGGCGCTTTTTGGAGTAATGGTGGAATGTCATTAGAAGCTCCAAAACTAAGTGTGCTCGTCTTGGAGCACTCCTAGGATGGTAACCTCCGGGAAGTTAAACCAACTGAGCAACACCGTGAGTCAATAGGCCAAAGAGGACAATACCTTGATAGGTGAGAGATTGGGTTGTCACAAATGGCAAAAGAGTATTACACTAATCGAAAGATGGGAACTAAATTTCATAAATAAAAATGTGCCACGTCATAAGAGCCACCACTTGAACCTTAGATGGGACAAAATGCTATATGGTGGTAGCCACCTCTTGAATCTGTAGGGACCACCTCTAGAGTATTACCTGCCTAGTGGATGATTATGGGTATAGAGCACTAATGAGATTGCAAGGTGCTTAAGTGGGGGTGATTGTGAAACCTATTAAGAAGTAGATTGAAGTCAAACACGTAAACATCGAGACGTCTTTTGATGTAAAGGTGGAATTTCATTAGAAACTCCAAAGTTAAGCATGCTCGTCTTGGAGCACTCCTAAGATGGGTGACCTCCTAGGAAGTTACACCAACTAGGCAAAATCGTGGGGCCACCAGGCCAAAGTAAACAAAACCTTGATGGCTGAGAGTTCGGGTTGTCACAGAGTGAAACTAGACAATGGCTACACAAGATTAGAAAAAAAAGGAAGATTTACATACAAACCACTCAATTTTTATGTATTTATATATCTAACAAACAAACTTCAATTTTTACATATATATATATATATATATATATATACCACCTTACCTGTACATGAAAAGATATAATTCATTTTTTAAAAGTTAAAAGTGATACTTTTGATGTGATATGGAAATTTTAGATGGTCTAAATGGAAAAAAAATAAACTTTATATGTTAGCTAATTGGGTGGTGTGTACGTAAATGTCCCTAGAAAAAATTAACAGGTAGATTATGTAATACAACAAATGGATGATGAGAGAGAAAAGTTTAATCATGCTGTAGACAATTAAGCAAAGTAGCGACAATATACCATAGCAGCATATAGTGCTGATTCACGTTCTTAAATGTAGTGATCTAAAGATATACACATAAAGATGTATTTGAGGTAACACGATAGATTCTAGCTACAAAATGCTACAGGAAAGACCAGCTTTGCTTCAGAAAATTTAGAGATTGCCTGCAAGGACGTAAAGAACTACAAAATTTTGAAAAGATATACTAAAAATTTCTCCCACAATATATTTTTATGAACATCCCAATAACATTTTATGAAATTCTCCCGTTTCAATCATTTAGATACATGGATGTATATATAAATAAATAACCATAATAGCAATAATTACCGAACTGCCTACTGTAAACATTTACCTAAAATTTTTAATTAAATTTCATTTTAAATCATGTGATTAATACCGTAACAAGTAAATGGTGCTGCTGTAGTGAATTTCGGATTCAAAAATGATATTAAATTAGATTCTATTATTATTATTTATATATTAATTATAACTATGCATTATACTTAGCCAAGTTCCATCCTTATCCATTTCACTAGGACCTATCCCGTAACAGCACTTGTAGTCGGAAAAGAAGATAAAAGGAGAAGCTCAGATAAGGTAAAACAGAGAAGGAAATAGAGAAGAACAAAAAAAAAATAGAAGGGAAGAAGAACAGAAGAAGAGAAAAAAAGAGAATGAAGAAGAAAAAAAAAAGAAAAGAAAGAAAAGATAAAAAGAGGAGAAGAAGAAGAAAGAATGGAGGAGAAAAGTGTCGTAGCTAAGGAAGCCAGAAAAGGAACAAAATGGGGGAGAAACAAGAAGAAAACAAAGAAAAGGGAAAAGGAAGAAAAAGAAAGTAAGAGGAATGTTAAGGAGGGGGGGAAGGCTAGGCATTCGGTTAAAAATCCGGTTTTAGCAGCTTAATGATGTGAATGAGGGGGGAAACTTTCAAGGTAAAATTTTTAATTGAATTTTATTTTATTTTGAGTTATTAATTTAGTAATGCATATTAAAATTGAAGAATCATTGTTTTAGATTGTGTGCTACATAGCAAGATCTCGAGGATGTAGAAATAAGAAAAGTTGACCCAAACAGATTCTACAATTATAATAAAATATTTGATCTCGAAAGCAGGAAGCAATGATTTGTATGCCAAACTAGTATAAAAATGCTTTATATTAGACATGTTATTAACAACTAATTTCATCAAAAACATGTATTTTTATGCAAACATCTATTTTATGATATCTATTCTAAAAGTTGGTATGAATGGTTCAACCTTGAATTGAGAAGCTAATGATATATGGTTAGCTGATGAGCTATGTGACGAGCTATGTTATGAATGTGCTAAACCCTATAGGCACTACTTAGCATTTTTAGGACTATGAACAAAAATAAACTTAAAAAAAATAATTAAATAATGCATTTTAATGATGCATTTTATTTATTTACAGACATTTAGATTTATTGCTTATGATCGTTTTATACTTGCGTGAATGTTAAAGCTCGATATACTATAAAATTTATGCACTTGAAAAACCATGTTCGTAATTAAAAATGCTCATGTTAATTTAGAAGACCAGCATACTTTTTTTTCTTTCCTTACATTTTGAAGCCAGAAGTAAAATTATTTAATCCATTGAGCTTTTAACTCACCAAATATTATATTAATTATTTTTCAGACATGAGAAAGGAAAGAGTGGGACCATAATCAAGTGACCTAATTGACCTTACTTTAGAAGTTTAAAATACAACTTTGAAATAAAAAAGAATGTTTGTACTGAGAAAATAACTTCTATACGCATAATTCTTTTTACAAAAGTTCTTAGAAGTTCCCGTGTTGATACCTTTAAACAAAATGGGGTTTTTTTAAATAAAAAATAAACCTATCTTAGAGGTAGCTACATCACTAATAATCTCTGCAAATGTTTTCAGTATTTTTTGGAAGTTGTTGTCCTAATAGATATGTATCACATCAATAAAATGCTCTCAAGGGAATTTAAATTTCAAAACCATCTCTATTCATTTCCTACGAGAAAAAACATTCTGTTTCCCCCTACAAGATTCATAGAACGTTCAATCTTCATTCACATTCATTCTCAGCACCAAAGTAAATTAGACTTAGATCTATCAACTGTATCATTATTGGATACTCCCGAAATAAAAAAGGTTATATTTGTTATTCTTCAATCATTCAAAAAACTAACAATTCAATGAATATAGCCCCCTTAAACACCGACCTTATTACTCCAAACCAACAATTCAAAGCAAGAAAACTCAACAACAAGAATTTTAAATTTGTAACTTATTTCATCATTCATCATCATCTCTCACCCAACCAATCAATAATGAACATTTCTCATTACCAATTGTTCAACCTACTAGAACACTGACAGAATTTCAAACACCCTCATCAACTTAACAATATACCAACCTTCAAAAGCATCACTACAGCTTCAAACTTCACCATCACCTCACCAATACACCCAAGCTATGAAGAATGAGGTTGGTTTTATTGCCATAGAGCATTGCAGGTCTCACCACCATTTTATAAAATTTTCCTTTCAGTGTAAGCGGTACATTTCTATCACACAATAGGTTTGATGCATTCCTCAACATCAACCAACCAACTTGAATTCTACTAATAACATACCCATCTACATCACCATCATTTAGAAAACTAGACTCAATATATCTAAAAAGTTCACATTTTTTAATGATTTGATCACCCATAATTACAACAATACCACTAGAGCTGCTGCTACAAAAATTACATTCCATGCAATCAGTTTTAAATCTACTCCAAAGAAATCCTTAAGACTCCAATGTAGACCTCCAGAATTCAAGTTTTTTCTGAACAATTTCTCTAGTCTTATCCACAAGAAGCATATCATTAGCGAAAAACATACAGCAAGGTACATCCTCCTGTAAATGTCCATTAATAGCATCCATAACCAAAGTAAGAAGATATGGGCTTAAAGTCAATCAATGATGCAATCCAATTGAAATAGGAAAATACTAGGTCAATCCTCCTTCCGTTGGAGCACAAGTAACAACTCTAATATACATATCTTTAATGACCGGAATATAAGTCATATCAATATATTTCTTCTCCAAAAACTCTCCAAAAGACTTATCTTGGAACCTTATCGTAATTTTTTTTCTAAATCAATAAAAATCAAATGTAGATTCTCCTTATTCTCTATACTTCTCCAACAAACCTCAATAAATGTATAGCTTCCATGGTAGACCTGCCCGGCATAAATCTAAATAGATTTTGAGAAATTGTTGTATCCCATCTCACCCTATGTTCAATTACTCTCTCCCATAATTTTAATGTATGAAATATCAGCTTAATTCCAACATAATTTGCACTTGTGCATCCCCTTTACTTTTAAAAATTAAAATTAAAATACTTTTTTCTCCACCGATGATTTTAAAGAGTTTAGTTAAGCCGAAAATCTTCCAAATCTCCTAAATATTTCCACGCTTCAATAGGAAAAACTTTCAAATCTCCTAAATATTTCCACACTTCAATAGGGATATCATCAGATCTTACTGATTTTCCACCCTTGATTTTCTTTAAAGCCTCCTAAACTACTTTTTTACTAATGCAACTGTAAAAATAAAACATATTATTATTAACAATATTAAGATCACTAAGGTCAATCATATTATCATAAACTTTCATTGAAAAGTTTATCAAAATAGCTCAACCATCTATGTTGAATATCTTCCTCCAAAAAAAACACATTTTGATTTTCATCTTTAATACATTTTAATTGAATTAAATTTTTATAATTTTTTGTCTTTGTTTGACTAGTTTATACATATTTTTCACCCTTTTTAGTATCTAATCTATTAAAAATTTCACTAAAAGCAGAATTTTTAGTATCACAAATTGATCTCTTAGACGTTCTATGAGACCACCTTATATTTTCCTCAATTCTCTAAGCTTTTACATTTAAACTAATTTTTATAACACAACTTCGTATATTTTATCTTTTCTTGCACATTATTATTCCACCACAAATTGTTTTATTTATATTTTTTTTTTATTTTGATTCTCTAAATACATCTTTTGCCCCTTATTTAATAGTGTTTATTAATTTATCCTACATAAAATTCACTTCTTCATGAACATTCCAAATCTTAAAATTTTGAAGCTTAGTCATAACAATAATTTTATTTGTCTTTTAAGTGTCCCCATTTAATTCTATAAAAATATTTTCTTGTATTATTTATGGTGCAACTCTTTGTCTTAAAATCCAAAATTAATAATTGATGTTGAGTACTTAAATGTTCACCTGAAATGACCTTAAAATTTTGCACCCTCGACAAACTTTTTTTCTCATAAAAAATAATCAATTTGTGTTTTATTTGATTAATTCTTATAAGTAATAATAAGCACGTATGTTTTACTAAATAAAATATTAGCAATAATAAAATCATATGCTACAGCAAAATCTAATACGGTTTTAACTTCATTAATCACCCCAAAACCGTAGCCACCATGAATTTTTATAAATCTTCCACCACTCTACCAACATGTCAATATAAATCTCCTCCAATAATTTTTTTTTTCTTCAAAAGGTAACATTTGTATTAATTCTTGTAGGACATTCTAGAATTTTTCTTTTGAACTTATATCTAAACCTATTTGAGAAACATAAGCACTTATAACATAAAAATTTTCGTATCAACAATAATCTTAAGGGGTATAATTATATCTTCAGTTCTAATATTTTTTATAACATTATCTTTCAAACTTTTATTTATAATTACACCTACACTATTTCTAGGGTGACTCCTACCTGAATACTAAGTTTAAAACCTATACTATCAATCTCCTTAGTCTTTTCTCCACTCATTTAGTTTCTTGAATACATAAGTTATTTATCTTCCTATGAACCATAATATCAACCAATTTCATTATTTTATGTATGAGAGTGTCTGTATTCTAAGATCATATCATAATATTAGTTTCATAGATTAATTTCTTTACCTGCATCCGTCTATAATATGGAAACCCTTGCTTATTTGACACCACACCCGTGCACTGGTATAGCGGCAATTCACACTTTTCACTGTATTCAAATCACACAATGCGTCGTTTCTAGGGGATGCCCTAGCATTTACACAAAAATTTAAATGACTCGTGTCATGATTTTTCGATAAATTTTACGTTGGTTGTTGACTACCTAACATAACCCTTCAATTTTCGTATTTGGGGCTTGGAACCCAACAATGACGGTGCAATTTTATGTAACTAAATATATTTTAAAAAAGACAATAGAATATAAATTAAATTCAGTCGAAGGAGAGAGATGGGTGAAACGGAATTCAAGAATCAAGACAACAAAAGGATCAAAAAAGCAACAAATTGGTTGAGTAATTGCTTTTAGCCTCCAAATTGGGGATCAGAATTTCAAATCATGCAAAAATATCATAAAAGAAAAAATTAAAAAAAACTAGCAGAATTTTTACTTTGAAACAGAAAAGGTGTCGTGTGCAAATAAACAGTCCAAAAAAAGCACCACAAAAACAATAAATTTTCATAGGAAATCATATCAATTTATGGAATAAAAAAATTATGGGGAGATTAAAGCTAGGCATAAAATTCAAATCGAAAGAATAAAGATAACTTTCTGGTTCAACCTTCTGTAATCCTTTTGAATGAGCAAGACCACAAAAAATAGAGACAAATGGAGATAGAGACGAACCCACACTTGTCCAAGATATACATAAATACAGAAAAATGATTTAAGAAAAAAAGATAAAAACTATATCATAAAAAAAATTACATTTGGCCTGCTTGCTAATAAAAGTTTAAAAACACAATGGAAGATTGATCTTCACAACACTGACAATGAAGTGAAAGCTAAAGTAATTGGAATCATTATGTTACCAGTAAAAAGTTATATCAGAGGCTCTTATGCTATAACACTGACCTTGTGTAACTATGTTGGCTGCCTCTGGTTCGGAATCATTCTCTCGCTTTCGTTTCACTTTGCATGTCAAAAGTGCATCAACGGTTTGGATATCATCGGCCATGCAACTATCATTCACCGATCATTAAAAACTGTTTAAGGAAAATAATGGCAGAAATGCTACATTTGGGACGCATTTCAGGATCTTTCATTTACCATACAATAAAGGAAGATTCACAGGCATAACAGTTAATCTTTATGTATATACATATCTAACACCTAAACTTCAATGTTTACATATATGCCACCTTATCTATGCATGAAAGGGTAAATTTCAATTTTTAAAAGTTAAAATAGTGGTATTTTTATGTGATAAGAATGATTGGGTGGTGTAAATGTAAAAATCAAAGTTTATGTGTTAGATATGTAAATACATAAGAATTGTGTGGTACTTATGTAAACGTCCCTACAATAAAATGGTAAGGGGCTCAATTTTGGAAATCAAAACATGAACAAAGTAAAAATTTCTGAAAAATATATATTATGAGTTTCATCAGTATACCTGAGAGATAAAACAGGCTTTGGAATGCCACAGCAATCTGTGAGACCTCTAAAAATCTTGGAATGTGACATATAAAGTGCAGCATCTAAGCCTGGAACATGGAGCAGGACAACTTTCCGTATAAGTGGCTTGTTCTGCAAAAATTAAAGGTGACATCAGACTAAAATCATGGAAGAGAAAACACCGTACAAAGTACGCATTCACCACAAACGTTATTATCATTATTGTATATACCTTATCAGAAATATTTAGAGTAGACTTCATAAATCTTCCTCCTCCGCTCTTTTTCTTTTCAAGTGCTATATTGCAACAAGTGGTTTTAACTTATTTCACATGAGTTCTTTGCACAACTTCTAAATATATTATTTTGTTTATACTCAGACAAGCATCCATGCATATAAGCCAGCGATTTTTTGTAAAAATATATAAGGAAATCATGCAAAATAGAAGATGAAAGTAGGGTTGACATAAGCATATTTGGATGTGGACATACAGAAGAGTTTGTGTGTCCACGAGACAGAATTTCATTCGCTGGTTGGATCATAAAAAAGAAAAATTCATAAATGCACATATAAAAGAGATGATATTTTTGTTAGGTAACAAGAAAAGAGAATAAAATAAAAATCTATAGGCAATGATCCTTCAGATCGAATTCAAATAATATAGCAAATGAAGCAAAATCATCAACATGAAACAAAAAGAAGATTTACAACAACAACAACAACAACAAAGCCTTAATCCCACTACGTGGGGTCGGCTACATGAATCTTTTTTCTCCATTGCGTCCTATTTAGTGTCATATTTTCATTTAGTTCTAGTAAATTAAGATCATTTTT